>JAKTUW010000049.1:0-61153 GCA_030556915.1 Wickerhamiella qilinensis
GCCGCAGTGGCCCGCGCGACCCCAACGCGCCGCCAGACTTTGAGGACGAGCACAAATTGCGGGCGGCGGCGGGGCCGCGCTTCCCTGCCCCGGAGCAGCCGGGCCAGTCGCCCGCGATAGGCGAGCGCGATCTTCATCCGCTTGGCCGCCACCCGCCGATGCAGCCCTCGCTGCCCGCCGGAGGGTTTCCTGGCGGCGGCGGCATGCACCCGGAGCCATTCGGCAGCGCGCAGCCGCCAGCCTTCCGGTGGGACCCTCCCGTGCCTGACGACGACGACTACTCGGGCGCCTCGATGCCGCAGGGCCCGGGCTTTGGCCCCTCGGGGCCCGGGGGTTCCGGGAGACCTGGAGGACCCCGAGGCCCTGGCGGTCCTGGCGGTCCTGGCGGTCCTGGCGGCCCTGGTTTCCCTGGCGGTCCTGGTCCTGGCTTCCCTGGATCAGGGTTTGGCGGAGGCTCCGGCTTCAACGGCGGTGGCTTCATCTGAAACCGGATTTATTTAACTCAATTTACGCTCACGCAAGTATTTATTAAATGGCTGGAAACAATCCGTAGACCGGCTGAAACAGCCGCTGGCGCGATGCAAAAAATTACAGGAAGCGTCTAAAAAGAGACGGGCAAAAAATAGTGACAACCGGGGGATTCGAACCCCCGCCTCCGAAGAGACAAGAGCCTTAATCTTGCGCCTTAGACCACTCGGCCAGATTGCCAACTCTTAAAACTTTTGCGCCAGAGATAATAGGAGGACCATATTTTCTGGCTACCACAGTAGGTTTTCTTCGAAAAATACCAGCCAGGAGAGCCGGGATGAAGCAATGCTATTTAACAAGCTTTGGACTGTGTTGGAACGAATCATACCTGCTAGCCCTTTGGCACGTCACATGCATATCACCCCGCAGGGCTCTCGATTTGTATACATTCCTCTTTGGGTATGACCTTATGGCCGCAGGGCTCGCACACACATACAGCAGAAGCGCTATTCGAGAGCTAAAAGTGCCGACCGCAGTTAGCTCGTCTTGTTCTAACAACAAAAAAGCATGCAGCGGGCCTAACATACTACCGCTTGTCGCTTGATCTCGCTAACCGGCACACAGAATGATCCCCACCACGTGCAGCACAGCGTGCACTGGCCAGCCTGTGCTGGGCCAGCCGCGAAGCGCAGCGGGGAAGGGTCTGTCCTAAGACTATAGCGATAATCAAACCATTCGCTGGGCCAGTTTGCCGGGGCAAGTGCGCGGCCATATTTTGCTTGGTAAATGTGATATTTGCAAACAGAGGAGTTTGGGCCAGTGTGCAAAGAAAGCGTGTTGGACTGCCAGGGTGCCAGCCGGCCACCGCGGAGGCTGGCTGCATCGGGTTGCCCAGCCAACCATGCTACCAGCTTAGATCAGCCGATGTCAATTATCGTAACCCGACCTAGGGCATCTCGTTTCATCAACTTGCGTTCATGTCTGCCCAGGATTACTATGTAAGTATAGACTCGTGTGCTCCGGGCCACGTCGCCGGAATCTGAACCGAGCCTGGAACCCCCGGAGTCTATTCACGCGGCCGGCGCGGGCTCGGCGAGCCAGCAGCCTTAACTAAGCTTGCCGACAGAACTTAGGAGCCGGTGCAAATCTCGCCAGACACCCGCGGAACCGTGAACGGAAAAGCTAACTTGCAGAACAACTCAGGACCCCCCGCAGGCCCGCCCCAGCATGGCGGTGACAGCTCGCGTGGCTACGGTGGCTACGGCCAGCAGCAGGGCTACGGCCAACAGCAAGGCTATCAGCAGCAGGGTGGCTACGGCCAGCAGGGCGGCTACCCGCCGCCCCAGCAGAACTACGGCTACCAGCAGCAGCAGCCCATGTACGTACAGCAGCCTCAGAAGCATTCTGGCGGCGGCGGCGGCGCTGGTGCAGGCTGCTGCGCTTGTTTGGCAGGATGCTGTGCTCTTTTCGCCTGCGAAGAGATCCTCGGCGCCTGCTTGTACTAATAAGGTGTTTTAATTTCGTAGTAGTCGAATATTTTGCCAGATATCGCCGGTACCCGCTCCTGCCCCCGGTCCAGCTGTCTGTCTGGACGCCTGTGCCAGCCATTTCTGCTCCCTGCCGTTCTGCCGTGCTGCTCGCTCATGCTGCCTGCGTAGCGAACCTTGCACCGCCGCTGAGGTCGGGCATCGGACGAGCTCGCCAGAGGTCCGCTAGGTGGGCCCGCATGCAGCGCCTGGCTGGAGCCCTGGAATTTGGCTACTGCCCAAGTTTCATTTTTTGATGGCCAACAATTAGTGTGTGTGTGTGTGTGTGTGTGTGTGTATGTCAAAATCAAGTGCTTGGCGTCCGAGCATGCAGCAGCTGCATCCAGGGTTGGAAAAACGGAACCACCGGGCAGCGTCAGCATACTGGCACCCGAGGATCCAAACAGGGAGCGCAACGGTCTCGATCTAACAGCCCTAGAAAGTAAATTGAATCTGAACAACATCCTACAGAGTGCCCATAGATGCTCGTCCTGACAAACGCCGGTCAAAAATGAGGGGCAGTTACTCCAGGTACCTCGCAGCTAGCGTGCGTACATACCCGCCGGCACAGCTCCACATGCGGTTCGTT
The DNA here is from genome assembly GCA_030556915.1 of Wickerhamiella qilinensis. Lineage (NCBI taxonomy): Eukaryota > Fungi > Ascomycota > Dipodascomycetes > Dipodascales > Trichomonascaceae > Wickerhamiella > Wickerhamiella qilinensis. The sequence goes on from JAKTUW010000049.1 coordinate 2,584, forward strand.
AATAAGGGTGCGTGCTGCATGCGTGGGAGACCGGCCATGCGCCTGCCAAATCTCGCACTCGGCGGGCCGCGTCGGGCCCAACGACGCCGGCCGTTTCCACGTCCAATTTTCGGGTGAAAACGCGGTGGCGGCCGCGTGAACACATGTTCTGCCTGCGCGGCCCCGGAACCGCGCGGATCGGCTCATGTGCGCCGCATTCGCCGTCCCTCGAAAAAGATAGACTTGGGATAGACTTGCCGTCGCGCGGTCCAGGCTGCCCTTTCCCACAAGGGGGCCCGCTTGGCCTGACCACTCCCGGCCCGGCTGGGCTGGGCACAAATTTTGTCAAAGTGGCCAACACCGAGCGCGTGTTCCGCCCCCTGCCCTGGCCACCTGGTGGCCCCGATCCCAAAGCCAGCCTTCATTTAGTGTCTCGACCGAACCTACCGGAGTGGACTTTTTTCACCCGCCCAGGCCAGCACCCCGCGAGCCTTCCCCGTCCCTCTACCCGCCAGCTACCCCCACGCGCGTCTGCGGCAATAGCACGGCCCTGGCGGCACTTTCCTGGCTCCGTTCCTGCCGCAGCCTCTGCGACCCCCACGCATGGCGCACCCTCGCGCAACGGGCAACCCGTTTGAAAATTACAATGACTCTGCTTACGACACAACCGTAGACTCCGCCGCGGGCCTCGAGCCGTATGCGCCGGCCCAGCCCTCCAATGCGGCCTACGGCGCCCGGGGAAACGCAGGCTTCGTTTCCGGGCCCGAGCAGTATGACGGCGACGTGCCCGGCGGCCGGCCGCGCACCAAGTTCCAGCTCGAGTCGGTGAACTTTAGCGACGAATCTCTCTCGGAGCTCAATTCGGACGGAGCGCCGCGTGACGACAACGACAACGACAGCCACGACCGGATCAGGCGACAGGGCTCCAGCGCCCGGCGACACCGCTGGGGTACCCAGCGGCACCCGCAGGGTCGCCCGCCGCGGAGGCAAAAGTCGACTCTGCAGCGGTTTGCCTCTTTACGCCACCCGGGCGGCGACGCGGGCAAGGCCGCCAAGGCGGCCGCCAAAGCGGGCAAGCCTGGCAAAAACGCAGATGTCGATTCGGATTCGGATCACGCTGAGAGCACAAACCGCCCGTCCCGCCGACTCTACTTCAATTTGCCGCTGCCTGGCGACCTGTTCAACGCCGACGGTACGCCGGCCCAAGTCTTTGGCCGGAATAAAATCCGGACCACGAAGTACACACCGCTGAACTTCTTGCCAAAAAATATTTATTTCCAGTTCCAGAATGTCGCTAACATCTACTTTCTGTTCATCGTCATTTTAGGTGCTTTTTCCATCTTCGGTGTCCAGAGCCCCGGCATGGCCGCTGTGCCCATCGTGGTCATTGTATGCATCACCGCAATCAAGGATGCAATTGAAGACTACCGCCGGACCTTACTGGACCTCGAGGTCAACAACACGCTAACAGAACTGCTTGTTAACAATATGAACCCCAACGTGGTCGACGAGAAGGTCTCGCTCTGGCGTCGTTTCAAAAAGGCCAACACTCGCGTGATTATGCGAGTGGGCCGCTGGATCCACGGGAAGAAGGCAGCCCGTAAGGAACGAAAGACTGGCGCCAAGGATACGTCCAAGAGCATATTCACAGCTTCGAATCAGAAAATCGGGAGCGATGTTGCCTCTATATATTCGCAGGACGAAAGCATCACTCTGCAAGATATGAACGCGGCCCCGCCGGCCGCAAGTGCCAACCCTTTCGAAGCTGAGAATGAAGATGAATCATTCGTCAATCCACGAGCCCACCCGGGGTCGAAGGCCAATTTCCGCACGGATTATTGGAAGACAGTTCGGGTTGGTGACTTTGTTCGTATCCGTAGTGATCAGGAAATTCCCGCAGATATTGTCATCCTGTCTACCAGCGAGGAGGATGGTGCCTGTTATATCGAGACAAAAAACCTTGACGGCGAGACAAATCTCAAAGTGCGACAGGGGCTGCGCGCGGGTCGCCGAATCCGCCACTCCGAAGATTGTCAAAAGGCCGAGTTCTGGATTGATTGTGAGCCACCGATGGCAAATTTGTACAGCTTCAATGGTGTGGCACGCTGGCGGCCGTCTGACATGGCACTCTCGGAACCAATCGGTATCAATAACCTGCTGCTGCGCGGCTGTACTCTGCGGAATACTTCCTGGGCAATTGGTGTGGTGGTGTACACGGGTATGGACACTAAGATTATGATGAACGCAGGTGCTACGCCCACCAAGAGAAGTCGCTTGCAAAGGGAACTCAACCGTTACGTGTTCTGGAATTTCGTTATCACGTTCATTCTTTGTCTCTGCTCTGGTCTAGTGAACGGCATCATGCACAACAATAGTCACACGTCTGCAAAGGCATTCGAAAGGGGAATCATAGGAGGCTCTGCTCCAGTTGCTGGCGTTGTAACGTTTTTCGCTGCCATCATCTTGTACCAATCATTGGTACCTATCTCGCTCTATATCTCTATTGAGATCGTGAAAACAATCCAGGCGTTTTTCATCTACTCAGACGTTTACATGTACTACGACAAGATCGACTATCCTCCTACCCCAAAGTCTTGGAATATTTCTGACGACCTGGGCCAAATTGAGTATGTGTTCTCCGATAAGACTGGAACCTTGACGCAAAATGTTATGGAGTTTAAAAAGTGTACGATCAATGGCGTCGCCTACGGCAGGGCCTACACGGAAGCACTGGCGGGACTCCGGAAACGTCAAGGCATTGATGTCGAGGCGGAGGAGAAGTACGAGAAGCAGGCTATCGCCGAGGATAAAGCACAAATGGTAGCCTTGCTTCAAGACATCAGCCCCAATCCTCAAATGATTCCCGAGGAGGTTACGTTTATATCTACTGACTTTGTTAAAGACCTACAGGGTGAGCATGGTCCTCTACAAGCCGCAGCAAACCGGCACTTTATGCTTTCTCTGGCTCTTTGCAATTCTGTTATAACTGAATCGTCCAAATCTGTTCCTGGACGGCGCGACTTCAAAGCCCAGTCCCCTGATGAGGCTGCGCTGGTGGCTGCCGCCCGTGATGTTGGCTTTACTCTGGTTGGGCGTGTTCGTCGAGGTGTGATTGTCAATGTGCAAGGTAAAGATGTGGAATTCCAGATCCTGAACACTCTAGAATTCAACTCCACACGTAAGCGGATGAGTGCAATTGTTCGCCTGCAAGATCCCGAGACAAAGGAAGACCGTATTTTGCTGCTTTGCAAAGGTGCTGATTCCGTGATTTATGACCGTTTGAAGCCGGGTCTGCAGAAAGAACTGCGTGAAAATACCGCAGTCCAGCTCGAGAGCTTTGCAAATGAGGGCCTTCGTACCTTGTGTCTTGCCGAACGAGAATTGACCCTGAAAGAGTACAACGAATGGAACGCTCGTCATGAAGAAGCCGCGGCAGAGATCCATGATCGTGAGGAGAAACTTGAGGTGGTTGCTGACTCTATTGAGAGAGATATGATTCTTCTAGGCGGAACTGCCATCGAAGACCGCCTTCAAGATGGTGTTCCTGGCACCATCTCGCTCCTTGGTGATGGTGGTGTCAAACTTTGGGTCCTTACTGGAGATAAAGTTGAGACCGCTATTAACATTGGGTTTTCTTGTAACCTTTTGGATAACTCGATGGAACTTATAATTATCCGAGTCGAAAATGGTGATAAATCAAGCGTACCTGCTATGATTGATGAAATGTTGATGAAATATTTCCATATGGAAGGCACCTTTGATGAGCTTGAAGATGCCAAACGTGATCACAGTACGCCTGATCCCAGGTATGCGGTTGTCATTGACGGAGATGCCCTGAGATTAGCACTTAACCCTGCTATACAGCATAAGTTCTTGTTGCTATGCAAACAATGCAAGTCTGTGCTGTGCTGCCGTGTGTCTCCAGCCCAAAAAGCTGCCGTCGTTCGCATGGTCCGCAGCACATTGGATGTGATGACTCTCAGTATCGGAGATGGTGCCAATGACGTGGCAATGATTCAAGAAGCTGACGTAGGTGTCGGTATTGCTGGCGAGGAAGGAAGGCAAGCAGTTATGTCGTCTGATTATGCCATTGGCCAGTTCAGATTTTTGGGGCGCCTTATGCTTGTTCATGGACGCTGGTCGTACAAGAGATTAAGCGAGATGATTCCCAATTTCTTTTACAAGAATGTTGTATTTACGTTCACCTTGTTCTGGTACAATATTTTTGACAACTTTGATGGGTCTTACCTGTACGATTATACGTTTGTTATGTTCTTCAACCTTGCGTTTACGTCCTTGCCGGTCATCATCCTCGGTATTCTTGATCAGGATGTACCAGATAAGATCTCTCTAGCTGTGCCTCAGCTGTACCGCCGTGGTATTTTGCGTGCCGAATTTACGGAGAGCAAGTTCTGGCTCTACATGATCGAGGGTCTATTCCAGTCGTTTGTCGCCTTCTTTTTCCCGTACTTCGCATACATGCCCGGCAAATTTGAGGACATGTCGGGCCGTCCGCTCAATCATCGGTTCTGGATGGGCCTTATCTCCTGCTGTATTGCCGTGTGCTGCTGTAACTTCTACGTGTTGACAAACCAATACAGATGGGACTGGTTCTCGACCTTGATCAACGTGATTTCCAGCTTGCTAGTATTCTTCTGGTCGGGTGTCTACTCTTCATCGACGTATTCGTCCGAGCTATATCAGCAGGGTAGTGAAATGCTTGGATCGCTGATCTTCTGGGCCACGTTCCTTCTTGGAATTGTTGCTGGGCTGATCCCTCACTTTGCCATTCTTACCCTACGTGCTCTGTGGCGTCCTATGGATATTGACATTATTCGCGAGCAGTGGCAACTGGGCGAGTTTAATGCTGTGATGGCGACTCCGTTGGCTGCTGATGATCCCGACGCCGCCCGCTATGAGAATCCGTATCGCAGTAACACCTTCACACCAGGCACCCCCAAAAAGCGGCCACTATCCCGGCCATCAGCTCCCTACCAGCTCAAAAATGATTCGCATGGAAGTTTGGCTCGATCCCCTGACTACGTAAAAGTTGGCGGCCAGAACTTAGCGTCCGAGCAGTTTGACTGGGCGGCGCCTGCGGCCCGTGACTATTCGCGGACCAAGGCATCTCCAGAGATGCGCAGGTCCTTGGACCACGCACGACGTGAGTCCCGTTATGAGCAGCGCCCTCCAGATCGTGGACTAGAGGACATTCGGACATCGGGTGACCTTGATGATGAAATCATCACGGCCGAGGGGCTGATGAAGCGTTCTGGATTTATTTGAGTCTCGCCCCGTCTTATAGGGCCAGACACTTTAACGTAGTAATGACATTATGGTTTATTGTTATATTTAGGGGAACCAGGTCCAGCAAGCAGCTTTCTGCGCAGCAGCGACAAGGTCACATAAAAATACATAGCGCTCAACCGCGGATGAGAAATGCAGTTGCTTCGGCAGAAGACGAATGTGAATGGGGTATATGAGGGTGGAAGAGGCTGAGGAGGAGAGAAAGGAGAAGAAAGAGGAAAATATACCGAGTATCTGGGAATGCCTCATGCGAACCCGGGGGTCCATCCGTTCGCTGCTCACTTCCGCAAAGTCGGCCAGATTGCCGACTTCCAGTCTTGGTACTCCTTGAAGCGCTCTTTCGCGTAGCTGGCGTAGTCAAAGTCGATTTCGGAAGACTTGCTCTGGATGGCTGACCAGATCCCCCAATAGAAGCCGGGCATGCCCCACCACGAGGCCAGCTCTTGCACTAGGCTTTCGACGCTCAGGGTGCTTGACGAGCCCGTGAAATGGGAGTAGGCCCGCAAATAGTGGCGTGCCCAGGCAACAATAACTTGGTTATCTGGTGACGGGAAAGGCACCAGCGTGCGGTCACAGGCGTAACCTTGCCATTCCTGGAAATGGTTGGCAATATCGAAGGCCCATGGCACGGGCAGCGCATACTCATAGTCGATAAAAGTAAGCATATTTGAGGGCACATACGGCTCGGGCACCAGCAAGGGTAGCGGGAGATTCTTTTTGGGCTGCCAGTCTGCCGGACAGAGCACGTTTCCGGCCAACAGGTCGCAGTGGCCCATGACGGTTGGTCCTCCGCGCTGGGCCAGCTCGCGCTTGATCCAAACAAACTCGGCTCGCAGCTTGTCGGCAGAGACCGGGAGGGCATCGGCAGGCGCAATATCTACCCAGTGGTCGAGGAGGTCCCAGAGGTCGCCCAGAGTCTTGTGTTCCGGCAGCCGGCGGTTGATATCGGCCACATGGAGCTGGCCGTGCCACTGGGCGAGGCGGTCGGCGACGGACACCATGATCTCCGGGTTGGAGAGTTCTGTATACTCAAGAGGGCGGCCGTCAATGAATTCGTAAACGAGCCCGTTGCCAAAGCGGCAGAGCAGGGCCGGGGCCAGGCCCAGGGCCATAAGCTGCTGGTGCACGGCAAACTCGCGGTCGCGGTCGATAACCTGGTCAGTGCCGCGGCCAAAGGCGCGGACGAGGTACCGCTTGCCGGCAGTGTCGGCAAACTGCAGCAGCTGGTTGGTGATGCCGCCCTTGAGGCTTTTGAAAGCGCGGGGCTTGGCCCCGGCGAACAGGTCTGTTAGGAGCTGCTCGAGCTCCGGGTTGGGCTCGCCGTCCGGCTGCAGCCGGATGAACCGGTCCGGCATCAGCACGACGGGCCGCTCGGGCGCGCGGGCGCCGTTGGCGCCGCCGGCAGCGTGGGGGTTCGGCCGCGAAGCCGTCATGGGCGGGGCCTGGGGCGCTGCGTTCCGCGTCTGTATCATGCGCCCGCTGGAACAGGCCGCGTGCGGGAGAAACGAAAAGGAGGGCTCTATGAGATTACAGCTAGGAAAAGCCAGCCTGGTATCCGGGATCTGGCGACTGCCTAATTCCTTGAAACGTGTATATCGCAGCCCGTGCCAATCTGTGTCAGCGGTGGAGATAAAGCCAGGGAGGCCGCCGCGGCTGCTGGCACCCTACCCTGGGCTAAGCAAGGCTTGGACGGGTTCTTGGCCTCGCGCGATGCGGGTTCCTTCCCTTGCCTGCTGAGCTCTGGCCCTTATTTTTTCTTACCTTGGGACTTGCGGCCAGGGTTGGCATGCATACGCATGCATGATGGGTCTCGGGTGAGTCCAGTGGGGGGAGGGGCTAGTAGAGACGGTGCTGCGCCGGCACGCGGCATGACCGGGGCAAACACAGCGCGCAGATCGTATATACACATACATATCATGGATAGGGTGTTGCTAGTTGGCACAGGCTACCAGGCTTGCTTCGCTTCCCTTTCAGCAGTGTGATACTCGCAACCCCTCTCCATCGGGCAGACTCCACGGGTCAGGGCAGCGCACGCCTAGGATGTGTGGCCTCGTGTGACATATGCAGCACACCCTAGCCCTGATGTGGACTACCCGGGCAACCTCGGCCGCGATCGCGGCCTCTCGCCAAAGTGCGGGCCAGAGCCCGCCTAGGGAAATCGGAGGGCGGCGTAAACCGGGGAGTCCCATATCGGACGCCCCATATCGAGCCTCCCATATCAGTACCAGCCCTGCCTGCTTAACCGAAGCCTTCAATAAAATAGGTCAAATATGTACTCGTACTAGTCTAGAATGCCACTCACAGATGCACGCTTAATAAATCATCTCGCCCAAACTGCGAATTGCACAGAGGGCATTTGCGCATACGCGCCGTCAACCGCGCCTGCGCACACTCGTGGCAAAAAACGTGCCCGCAGCCCTTGAGCGCTGTGTCCTTCCAGTTCTTGCTGCACAGCGAGCACAGGGCAATGCTCCGCAGCTGCTCGATCTGCTCCTGCATGGCGGCCGACGATCCGCCAGCAGACGTCATGCGCTTGGTCTCGAGCTGGCGCCGCAGCTTCTCAATGGTCGTCTCCAGCTCGCGCCTCCGCGCCTTTTCGTTCCTAATGTCAAGATCCCTTGCCTCGATCTGGGCCTGGATCGCTTGAGCCCCGCGCTTGCTCGACTCCAGCTGGGCCTCGACCTCCGCTCGCCGGCGATCTGCCTGGAGCTTAGCCCGTTGAGTTTCAGCCACTTTGGCCGCAGAGTCGCCCAGCTGCCGCTGCAGCCGGGCAATGTCCCCCGTCAACTTCTGCTCCACGTCTTTAAGGGCAGCGACCACCTCGGCGGTCTTCACTAGCGATGCTTTGGCTTTGGCAAGCTCGGCGTTTACGGCATCGCGGGCACGCATGGCACCAAAATACTTCTCGTCGGCCCGGGCTTTGCTTGCACTGAGGGCGTTTACCTTTGCCTCCACCGCTGCCTGGTCGACAACTTTCGACTTAGCCATAGCTTGTGCCTTTGTGAATGCCTGCTCTAACGCTGGGATCTCCGCGGCCAACGCTTTATTTTGCCGTGCCAGCTTGACTGCACGTTCACGAAGTGCCTCAGCGTCTTGGCCATCAAACTCAGATCCATCCACGGCAGGCGGCTCTGCGCGGGTTACGGCAGCAATACGCTCTTCAGCGGCTGCAAGCAGCTCTTGGAGCCGATCAGTGCTCTTCACTTTTTCGGCCTCGCTCGCTTTGCGAACGTTGAGCTCGCCTAGTATATCATCCCGCGCCGCTCGAATGCGTGCGACGTCTGCTTCCGCTGTGTCGACTTTGCGTTCGAGCTCCGCCATTTTGTCTGCATGTTGTTGCCGGACACTGGCCTCATAAGCCACCTGCTCAGCCCGGATATCCGTAGCAGCTTGTTGGAGGGCCAGAAGCTCTTGCTCTAGCCTGGAGTTGTCCACGGTAAGGTCTTGGATGCGCTTTTCATTGAACTGGACACTGCTGTACTGGCGCAGCCGCTCCTCAGGTAGAGACACCAACTGAAGCTCGAGCTCGCGGCGCTTTGCCTCCAGTTTCCCCAGCTCCTCTGCCTGCTCGCGAAGCTGCGTCTCTCTTTTGTCAGACACCGCTTTGACTCCGGCGAGCTCGTCCTGCAGTTCCTCGAGTTTCTGGAGCACGGACTCGTCAATTTTGCCACCCGCGCCCTCGATTTTAGCGCCGTCGGTGTCGTCAGCATCGGCGGCAGCGCCTGCCGCCCGCCGGTTATCCAGCGCACAGCGAGTTATTGACTTGCTTTCGATGCGTTCCAGCTTCTTTGTAGCCTCCATGTACAGCTCCGTCATGCGGTTTAGCTCTTTTTGGACAGCAACATCCACATTCCCGTCCTGAAGAGCGTCCAGCTTGGCTTGCAGCGCGTCCCGCTCCCGTTTATACACATTCATCTGGCGGTACAGTGCCTCCTTCTGGAACTGCTCGATGTCGTCGAACGTGAGGGGCCCTGTGCGCTCCTCGACCTTGACCTCGCCATTTGGCCTCTTCGCTGCCGGAGCGCCGTCCGCCACGCTCTCGGCCGTGCGCTTTTTGTCCTCGACTTCCATTGGAAATCCCAGACGAAGTCCCAGTCAAGCAGTCAAGTAGGCCTTAGTCAGGGCCGCTTGGATATCGTTGGAACTTTAGGGAGCTGCTGCAGCGCCGCCGGGGCTTTGCGAGAGGTGTGCATGCGTGGAGAGGAAAGCAGTGGCTGAGCGGAGGGAAGAAAAGAAGCCACATTCGCCCGGAGGTAAACCACCTAATGCGAAACCAGCACTGCTCGGGTTTTCCTGGTTTCTTCTGGGCGCTGGTAGTCACCGCATAAATTCCTGTGCGCCCTCGCCCGGAGCCTGGGAAAAGCAGGGGCGCTCCGTGGTCAGCCAGGGGCCTGTGAAACGAGCACACAGGGCGCCACCGCAGGCTGAATATATGCTGATCCCGCAGATGCGCGCCCTCCACCACAACGGCAATACGAGCAATTACTGCCCCGCTCCTATTCTTGGCTAGACATTGTGTTCGTTTACTGGGATCATAGGGCAGACCACGCGGTGGAGGGAGCAGGCCAGGCTGCTGCCGGCAGGCGTGCGGGTCCGGCAAGGCGGCAGGTTAGGGTTGGGTCCCTTGTGGCGCTTGGCCGGGCCAGGAGGGAGCACGTGAGGGCCCCAGGGCTTTTCGCAGTCACAGGGCCCGCTCGCCCGGCCGGTCACTCATAGCTTAGCCCGAGCGCCCCCTCGGCGTTTAGTCTAACAACAATGGTCAACATCCCTAAGACGCGCCGGACGTTCTGCAAGGGCAAAGAGTGCCGCAGACACGAGGTCCACAAGGTCACACAGTACAAGGCCGGCAAGGCCTCGCTTTACAGCCAGGGTAAGCGCCGTTATGACCGGAAGCAGCGCGGTTACGGTGGTCAGACCAAGCCCGTCTTCCACAAGAAGGCCAAGACCACCAAGAAGATTGTGCTGCGTCTGGAGTGCGTCAAGTGCCACAACAAGGGCATGATGCCGCTGAAGCGCTGCAAGCACTTTGAGCTCGGCGGCGAGAAGAAGAAGAAGGGCCAGGCTCTCCAGTTCTAATGGCACTGTAATGTATGCTATTCCCCCATGTCATAGTTATATAAAAAGCTTTGTGCGCGTACTTTAAGACTCCGCGCGATGCGAGTGCGTGGCTGTGCGGGCACTGCTGGTCAGGTGTCCGATCTCTTCGGTTCTGGAAGCCGCTCAATGGTGGTAAGATGTCTGGGGCGCAGGCACAGCGCCATGAAACGTCACGAGCTGATAGACCCGAATTGCCCTCTTCGGTATCAAGGGATGCACCTCAGGAGATGCAACAAATAAATAAAAACAAAACAAGAATGAAATGAAATGAAATGGAATAAACTAGAATGAAATAAAAAACAGCTTTCTGTTTTCTCGTCCCGCTTCGCTTCCGTCTCCTGCTGTCCGTTTCTCCAGCGCTGCGGCGTCTTGCACGCTGCTCCCCATGTGCTATCTCCAGCATGCACCTGTCGGGGGGAACTTGACTAATGGCCATCCAGTTCGCCCTGGTCCAGAATAGACAGGGCAAAACGCGGCTGTCGAAATGGTACGCGCCTTATAACGACGGCGAGCGGCGGAAGGTGCGCGGCGAGGTGCACCAGCTGATTGCGAGCCGCGACCACAAGTTTCAGTCGAACTTTGTTGACTTTCGCACCTTCCGCATCGTGTACCGCCGCTACGCGGGCCTGTTTTTCTGCTTCTGCATCGAGACGACCGACAACGAGCTGTCGTATCTCGAGGCCATCCACCTGTTTGTTGAGACGCTCGACACGTTCTTCGGCTCGGTGTGTGAGCTCGACATTGTCTTCAACTTCTACAAGGTGTACGCTGCGCTCGACGAGATGTTTCTCGCTGGCGAGATCTCCGAGACCTCGAAGAAGGTCCTGCTGGCCAGGCTTCAGGAGTTCGAGCAGCAGGCATAGCGGCCCATGTGGCGTAGTTCATCTCATATTTATTTCTCAATTCCGCACACACCTGGCAAGGCCCGGTACTGCGGCTCCCCGGCCCCGGCCCCGGCCCCGACCCGGTCGCTCCAAGCGCTTTAGTTTAGATGGCAAGCGAGAATAAGACTAGTGGGGCATTTGGGAAAAAGTTGCCTTCTTAAATGCCCGGCCTAATCTCAAGCGATCGATGCGGATGTATTTAGATTAATCTCAAAAGCCTACACTTATTGCCCGGCCGCAGTGGGCTGGGCGCGCGCCATGCGCCAGCTTCATCTCGCCGGCGTCACGTGTTGCGGGCGCTCCCGGCAGGTGCTAGCTAAAAAGAGTGCGCGCGCGCACACGGTGCGGCGCAACTCCCACGTAGAGTCGGACAGCCCAGCCCGGTGACTCACGCAGCCTGGGTTCTGGCCCGGCTGGTGCCTGACCCTTTTAAGTTTGAGTGATCGCGTCGCCAACAGCGCTGGTAAACTGCTGCCAGACCCCAGCCGACTGATTCGCGGCCGCTACCCAAAACGTCCAGAAGTGCTTCATACCATACAATTGATGCGTGACGGATACTATTTCGGCGCGGGCCCGGCGCCGCTGCCCACCGAGGTCGTGGAGCAGGCGGCCGCCCAGCTCGTCGAGTACGAGGGCCTGGGCATCGGCCTGGGCGAGCTGTCGCACCGCTCGAAGCAGGCGACGCAGATCATCAACGACGCCAAGGCCGAGGTCGTCAAGCTGCTTGCCGTTCCCGACACGCACGAGGTCCTGTTTGTGCAGGGCGGCGGCACCGGCGGCTTCGCGACCGTCGTGTACGCCATGCTGGCTGCCTACGCCAAAAAGACGGGCCGCAAGGGCAAGGCCGACTACCTTGTCACCGGCTCGTGGAGCGCCAAGGCGGCCGCCGAGGCCGAGCGCCTGGGCGTGGCCACTAACATCGTGGCCAACGGCAAGGTTGACGGCAAGTACCGGAGCATCCCGGCCCAGTCGCAGTGGAAGCTGGGGCCGGCCGACAAAACGGCGTATTTCTACTACTGCGATAACGAGACTGTGGACGGCATTGAGTTTGCCGAGCCACCCGAGCCCCCGCGCGGCGTGGAGCTCGTGGTCGACGTCTCCAGCAACATGCTGTCGCGCAACATCGACGTTGCCAAGCACGCCATTGTGTTTGGAGGCGCCCAGAAAAACGTGGGCATTGCCGGGGTCTCGATCTACATCGTAAAGAAGGAGATTCTGGACCAGGCTCCAGCAAAAGACCTGGCCCAGCTGGGCGTGCCCGTGGCCCCGAGCTTACTTGATCTGCCGCTCATCGCCAAAAACAACTCTGCATACAACACAATCTCCATTTTTGCCGTTCAGTTCATCAATCTGGTTCTTGGCAAGCTGCTAGCTAAGGGTGGCCTTGGTGCCCAGGCTGCAGAGTCGCAGGCCAAGGCCGACAAGCTGTACGCTGTCATCGACTCGAGAGACGTGTATGCCACGACGGTCGAGCCGGCCAGCCGTTCGCGAATGAACATTGTTTTCAACCTACCCGACACCGAAACGGAAGCGCGGTTCCTCGAGGGGGCTGCCAAGCTCAAGCTGACGGGTCTGAAAGGCCACCGTTCAGTCGGAGGCATTCGGGTCTCCAACTACAACGCCGTGACTCCCGAGGCGGTGGACACTCTAGTAGAGTACATGAAAAACTTTCAATAGGGGCAGACCTGTAGCCTTCTATAATAAATAATTTGCCATTCAATGCAATTCCTCCTCCGCTGTCCGCGAAGTACGCTTATGGCGGAGCCGGGTCTGAGGATACCTGGCTCAAGTAGAACGCAAGCATACTGCCCTCTGAGTGTCTTCGCAAATGGCAGTACACAACCACCACTCGGTTGTGGCCTACACCTACAACCACCCTGTGGGCGTATTCACGCGCAGCCAAGATTTCCGCCCAATCAGCAGACGATACAGTTGCTTCGACGTCGCCGCCGCCGTCGCGATGGTGGCGCGCTGGGGTGGCATCATCTCTCAGGCCGTCATCGCCGAAGGCCGCAGTACCTGTTTCCACCTCATCGGAGCCGTGATTGTACTGGCTGTACCGATCGCTCTCTTGGCCACCCTGTCGCGAATACTGCGAAGAAGGCTGCGAGCTATCGAGCTCGGCCAGCCTGACGGGCCAGCGCGCGGCCACCACGGCCTGGGCCGGCCGTGAAATGAACTCTATGCTGCTATCGAGCGATATCCGCACGGTGACCTGGCGCGACATTTGCCGGTAGTTGGCGGCAACCCGCTCCATCTGCTGGAGCTCGTCCAGGTCGAGCTCAGCATAAATATCCAGCGCACCCACGCCAGGCTCCTGCGGAAAATCGAGCTCGGAAATGGCCTTGCCGCCTAGACGCTGCTGAATCGACATCTCTGCGGCGTTCTCTGTAGCGTGGCTCTCGGTCGACATGGTGATACTGCGAGTGGAGCCTCCTTTGCTGTCGATGCGCACCACCATGTCGTTATCGCCGTTGTAGCTGCGCAGCGCCCGGTGCAGCGCGCGCGCGCCGATCTCAAGCAGCTGCGGTTCCGCGAGGTCGTAGCCCGCAAAGGTCAGCACGGGATCGAGCTGGGCCCACGCCTGGAACGCCCGGTTCGGGCGAAGCGCAACGAGCGTGACGCTGGCATCTTTTGCAGCCAGGCTGATCACCGGGGCTATACTGGCCAGGCTGCCTGCGAGCCCGCGAAACTGGATGGGATCCACAAAGGTGGCCCGCAACACTTGGCGGGTCTCTACCATGGACTTCAGGCGCTCCCTCGACTGGAAGAAAAAAAAGTCGGAAAGCACGCACGGAAGCACCGTACACAGCCCTGTTGTATCCCCCTTAGTCTCGCCAGTGCGAAGCTCGCCCTGAGGGCCTCTCCCAAGCAACGCATATGCCGCCGTTACATATATCCGAGCTAAGCAAGAGGGTGAAATTTCCCTGGCTCGCAAGTCTGGGCGCGCCTGGAAACAATTGACCGATGCGAGCCACGCTGTTTCGCAGGCAAGGCGCCTACGAAGTGTTTAATCGGGCGCATAAAGTCATCCAGCGCAACCGGGCAGCGGCAGATGCGGGCAAGAGCCGCCAAGTCGAGTACGTCCGGGACGAAATTGCCAAACGGAGCGTTGAGCGGCTGGCGTTCGTCCAGCGCGACTTTCCCCAGGTCGTGGACCTCGGTTCAGGTGCAGGAAACCTGGAGCAGGCCATGAGTGCAGACACCGAGGACGCCGAGACCGTCCGCAAACGCCTTGGCGAGATCACCATGGTTGATTCCAGCCGGTCTCTGCTCTATCGCGACGCAGATGAACCCTTCAATAGCATGCTGAACATCAGGCGAGAGGTTGCCGACGAGGAGTCGTTTTATCTCGGACCCAACACTGTGGACGCCGTCCTCTCGTCCATGTCACTGCACTGGATCAACGATTTACCCGGGGTGCTCAAACGAATCGAGTCGATGCTCCGACCCGACGGGCTTTTCATGGCGAACATGCTAGGTGGCGACAGTTTATACGAGCTCCGTACAAGCATGCAGCTGGCCGAGATGGAGCGGTACGGGCGTATTTCCCCGCGCCTCTCTCCCCTGGCCGACGTCAAGGACATGGGCGGGCTCATGCAGCAAGCCAAGTTCAACCTGCTCACAATTGACGTAGACGACATTATCGTGGGATACCCCGACATGTTTGCGCTACTAGAAGATCTCAAGTATATGGGCGAGACGAACGCAATCAAGCAGCGGCCCGCAACCATCACCCGCGATCTGCTGCAGGCCGCCAACGCCATTTACCAGACCATGCACGGAGATGGTGAGGGCGGCGTGTCCGCGACATTTCGAGTCATCTACATGATTGGGTGGAAGCGAGCAGATAGTCAACCAAAACCTCTCGAGAGAGGCACAGCAGACGTGAGCTTTCGCGACTTGTTGGGCCCCGATGGTGCTCCTGATAAGCGCTAATTGGCCTGGGCCTGTTCCACCTATAGCTCCTGGCCGCCTGCTTTGTTTGCTGAGCCGTGTTCATAAACTCCAAGCTCGACTCATGACACTGCCACATCCGTAAACTAATCCTGAAGATTCAAGTTCATGTGCCTGGTCTAATCTCTGTTGATTGGGGACCCTCACTTGCCGCTCCGTCACGGCACCGGCAAGTACAGAGGCTCCCGCCCGCTTGGTGTCAGGCTTCCAAGTCACATCGGGTACTTAACGGCATGTGCCTCCACTCTGGAGTACACACCCGTCGAAATTGCTTTCACAGAGGAGCACCGCGGTGACTAGGCTTGTAGGTCTAGTCAGTCGCAGAGACGACGTAAAAAATACCATGCCTGCAGGGTAATTACGAAAAAAAGAACGTAAATATGTGTGACTGCTAATATATTCAATATGTCACGGCTATAGTCTGAGCCATGGCTTTTTACTAGTAGTTCGACGGCCAAAACTGTTTGAAGGGCCAGCTTCCCGCATTCCTACCTCTTTCCGCACATGGGCCATACAAATGGGTGAAACCCTTGACCTTAATTGGCACGAGAAGGCGGACGCGTCTACGTTATTACATCATATCGCGAGTTATGAACCTTGAAATTGAGCGTCAGGCTAAGCATGGAACTCTTTCGCAATTAATAAAATAATATTGACTGCTTGTTAAGTCTGGCCGCATTGTCAGGATTTGGAACGCGTTCAGTTGGGGTATTCGGCTCAGGAGTAGGCTCATCTGAACGATTAGGGTTTATGAAGTTTGGGGGCTTGATCAATCGTGCCTCGAATTCTGATGGTTAGCTAGGCCATTATTAGATAGATATTGATTATTTCGTGAGATATCACTGGCTTGACTTATTTTTTTCTTTTACTATCCTTGTTCTAGCAGGACGTACGCACGTTGATTTTCGCAAAGCTCGCCTTGCTTAAAGGGGTAAGGGGAGTGGATACGGCTAGACCGTGATCGAGCGTCTTGAAACTTCCGAGATGGGGATAGCCAATCTTGGTGTTGTGCTAGAAAAATTTAGCATATAAGCAAGGCTACTTCGTCTCATAATACATCATCATTCCTGGTGAAACACTTTATATAGTTATGTAGCAGCCGAGGGTTTTTTCATTTGTCTTTTCCCTCATATTCCCCACGTCACATCTCTCTTGATCGACAGGCCCTCAAGGCTAACGATAAAGCTTAGTTAGTATATAGATAAATAGCGAATTACGGTGGATTGGAACAGAGATCGTATCAGTGGTCACGAATCGAAGACGCATGGCATCGCGTGTTTCGGGCAATCACGCCTCAAAGCGGCAGTGGAGCTACATGCTTCAGTGTTGGTTCGACGTATGTATCCAGGTCCAGGCACATAGTTAACAGCCTTGCTCCCTCTAAATGTGCTGAATCCATTATGTTCACAATCATTCAATCAGACAACACACCATCTAGTTGCCTTTGATATACCACTCTTCGCCTTGCGCATTCAAACCACCGCGTACAAATGCTAATAGTAGCCATGTCGCTGCTGATGCAGCGCACCAGACTTTCCTCGTAAAATTGGGCGATACCCCTGTTGAGGAATTGAACCATGAAAGTCCCCACGCAGCTATAGTCACATACTTCATAGCTTCTGTAGCACAAGACAGCAGTCCAATAGCACCCTCGATGAAGAATTCCTTCGAGCTAAACGCAGCAACTATCCCAGCCAGCGCCAGAATCAATATGCTAAAAGCAGAAGTAATCCACATGCTGTGATAGCACACAACGCCACTAAATACCATAATATCAAGATGTCGCCCAGCTAAATTTAAATTTCCCGTTGCAGTGCGCTTCCTCGTAATTTTGTTCTAAATAACAGTGTTGGAAGCATCACAAGCAATGTTAGGGGAGGGCTCAGATCGTCAGCTCTAACAGGGACAACCGTTAGCAAACACCCGACGTCCCAAGCATCCACCTGAGCACGCCCTTGCCCTCTATTTAGACTCGAGCTTCCAACTTCTGCCTCTATCCAAGCAGCTATGAAAGGGCACAGAGGCGCGGGTGGACCGCCACGGCGAATGCCAGGTGTGGTTGTTACGCCACGGCAGCGCACTCCAGGAAACAGAACACCGGCCCAGCAAGACTCCGAAGACGATGAATATATGCTATCTTTCGTTTCTCAAGAGCTTCAGAGGCGCCTTCAAGAGTTGACGGTTGACGGCGGCGAACCAGTCAAAAGAGACTCTTACGCTCAGAGCGTGGATATAATCTCATCCACAGGCAGTCGAGCGGCCATCCAGGACCGGGAGAAAGCGCTGCTGGATATCCTGGCCGTCATATCCAACAAATACGAGCCGCAGCGGGTCAGTGCCAACTTGATCGAAGCGCTTGTCAGGGCGTTTCTGACCCAGCGCAGCGAGATTGAGGCGCTTAGCGCACTCCAGTCTATTTGCGTGGCGATCACCTTTGTAGATGACGATCACCCGGACTACGACCGGGCTCACGAGATCGTTAACGAGCTGATCCCCCGCTTGCTCAAGCGCATCCAGGACGCCGAAGTGTCTACGTCGCTACTTGCCCACATGACAACGGCTTACTCGGTGCTCAGCTTTTTTAAGAACTTTGGCAGCGGCGGATTTGAATCGCAGGACATTTCGGACCATCTAATTGAAATTGCGGAGAAGACCACCGCCGCAGAGGGACCCCTGGCCGTGGCCGCACTAATGGGTCTGGGCTTGACGGTAACCTTGCTGCGGGACGCCGACTTTTTGATTGAGGACCTTGCTCCGGGGCTCGCGCAGTTTTTGGAATTTGCGAATGTTGATGTGCAGCTCTCTGCCGCTAAAGTCACTGGCTTGTTCTTTGAGAAGTACCGTGGTTCCGACGTGGACAAAAGAGAGATTGTCGATGCACTCGAAGCGCTTCTGGCAGAATCTGCCAAAAAAACTGCTCGGAAAGATAAGAAAGAGCGCAAGTCCGTGGTACGTGACGTACTCAGACTAGTAAAAGACAGCAGCAGTGGTGGCGCAGGTGGTGAAGGCAAAGGCGGAGAAGAGCCTCTGATTCACTTTGCGTTGGCAAATAACAAGTCTCTGCAGATCCGCTCCTGGCGTTCTTTGATTGTGGTTCAGCATCTTAAATGGGCCTTCAGCTCGGGTCTTCACACCCAAATTGCCAATAACCCCGTTGTTGCCGAGATTTGCGCGGAAGAAGAGGAAGAGGACGCTGGCAGCGGAGCAACAAGAGCGGCCACGACAGAAGAAGAAACGCCCGCTGCGCTGGAGGCCGCAGAGATCAAGCGCAATGTTAATGTTCGGCGAGCACGGCTAGACAAGCTGGCAAAGCAGGGTCTTCTCGGGGATAGCCCTCCAGAGGCGTGAACCGCGCATGGAGCTGCACCTTCAAGAGGCCAATAACAGAGGCCGCATATAGTTGATATTTATCCAATCATCTCAAGCTTTTAATGTGCTGTGAAATGTTACTGCAAGTATTTCTTGAGTTTATTTTCCAAAACTAAAACAAAAAATCATACATCAATGGCTCGATTAGGGCCATTCTTAGGTGCGGCCGGCATTCGCGAAGCCGAGCATTGGTGGTTGGAACCCCTCACCCTATCAATCTTATCAATCTGGCAGCGAAGGGCGGGCCACCATCAATCAGCGAGGCAGCAATCTGGAACATCGGCCACGTGACGTCATCTAATAATCAAGGATTTATCATAGGCGGTGGTCTACGCGCTTCCCTCTCCAGCCACCAAATTCTGGAAAAGATCTGTTGCCCATCAGCCCGCGGCCGACCAGTTTCTACCTTTCACCTGCCTGTGTGTGAGCCACGGTGTATTATTGAAGTGCAAGCAAAACTAAAAGGGCCCCAAACACGATGCCAGCGACGGAAATCTCCTCGGAGGAACAGTTCAACGACCTTACCAACAATGCGCCAGCCGATAAGCTGATCGTGCTCTACTTCCACACCGAGTGGGCCGAGGTCTGCAAGCTGATGAATGACGTCTTCAAGAGCCTCGGCGACGTCCACCCGCAGCATTTGTTTCTGAGCATCAATGCAGACGATTTCCCCGATGTCTCCGAGATGCTCGACGTGCCGGCCGTGCCATACTTCGTGTTTCTGAAGGACAAAACCATTGTGAAGGAACTCAGCGGGGCCGACCCAAAGGGCCTGTCGGCTGCCATCTCGGCCATTGGCGGCGGCCCGGCGGGGCCGTCCGAGAACGGCCGCACGTCGACAGGCACGGCCTCGCCGCGAACGGGCGAGCCGGCGCCCGAGTCGCAGGAAGAGCTCGAGAATCGACTGCGCAAGCTTGTGAGCGCGGCGCCAGTCATGCTGTTCATGAAGGGCACGCCTGCCGAGCCCAAGTGCGGCTTCTCGCGGCAGCTGGTCGGCATCTTGCGCGAGCACCAGGTCAGATTTGGCTTTTTCGACATTCTCAAGGACAACGCCGTACGTCAGGGCCTGAAGGACTTTTCCGAGTGGCCGACGTTTCCGCAGCTTTATATCAACGGTGAGCTGCAGGGCGGCTTGGATATTGTCAAAGAGCAGCTGGACGACGATCCGAAGTTTTTTGAAACGGCCACTGCTGCTAAATAGGTAATGTGTGCATGAGCAAGTATGAGTAACTCCTAGCAAAGATTATGAACAGAGATATTGCTACCAGGATACCCGATCACGACGCGCGTAATTGTAAGTTGCCCCCTAGTTGACTTGGTTTCGATTCAGTAAGTTCAGCCTATCAAATCGCCTTGTGTATAAAAGTTGGGTAGAGGAGAAAGAGGAAATACCTCTAGGCTGCAGTCCAAACTAGCCAATGCGAGGGCCCCACGGTAATGTGCGAATAAATAGTGCATGTAGAAATTTCAATGCAAAGCATGCATGTGAGGGTGGCACTCGGCGAGACTGTAGAGTCTCGCGTATAATCAAAAGTGGATACATTCAGCTTATCAGCAGGCGATTATCCATGGTGAAACCAGGCTCATATATCAAAGTCTGAGTCACTATCGCTGAATTCGAGGTCGGGCTCAGGCTCTCCGTATCCAAAGCTTAGTTGGTCATTGGCAGTCGCAAAGTCAACCGCGTATCCCAGAGAAAGAAGGCTACCCTGCACACGCCTGACCTTTTCAAAGTGGTCGAGAAACCTCTTTGCCACTTTGTGATCTTGCGTATACTTCAAAGGTTGGAATTGTCGCGGGACTCTCGAGTCAGGTTCGGCATACTCAATTGTTCTTCGAATGGCCAGAGCCGCGATGGGCTGCAGATTCTGCGCAAGATCCGAGAAGCTCAGGGCATCTGCACAAGTGGCCAATGTCTGTGTACTGGCCTGAGAATGCTGCGCCGCGGTGTAGTTCTCCAGAAGCGTGAGAGTGAAGTTGCTTGCCTCGCTATGGGCCTCTTCGAGCACGTCTTCGATATCGCCATGCTTACTGCCATATATTACTACGCCGATATTGTGAAAGAGATTTGTCTGCGGGTCACGTAGCCCGGCCAAGTCGCCCTGCCCCACCGATTTGTAGCCGCGGAACCAGAACTCGAGCGCGGTCAGAGCAAAGCGAATGTCGCCGCCGGCGCTAAGCTGGCCAATGGCCCTTGCCGCAGCTGGAGTCACATGGCCCTGCATTTCTTGAGTTGCAAGCTTGAGCGCCCTCTTGATTTCCGTAGTATTCACGGGATTCACCTTGATCCACCTTACGCGGGGCATATGCAAGATGTCACCAAATGCCCTGGATACGACAAGCCTCTCATTCCAAGAGGACGAGTTCTCGACTTCTGTGAAAACTATCACTAGCAGAGGCGTGTCCTCGAGCCCGTGCCAGTACATCAACGAATCCTTCCAGCGCTCGAGCGTATCTGCATGGAACAGGTTTGGCAGGTCGTCGATGAGCACTACGTCATTTGCCGAGCGGGCGGCTGAGCCCACGAGAAAGTCGCCAAAGGCATCCGAAATGGGTGTGGCTCCAATCGGGTCCTCAGGAATGTTCCACTCTATAACATCCCGCCGCAGGTTCGCACAGGCCACGCGCACCGCTGCCGATTTGGACGCGCCAGCCGGGCCGCTCACAATCACGATCCGCGGGGGCGGGGTATGGGTATTAGGCTCGAGCGCAGCGTGGATCTCTGCGTACTTGGCCTTGTGCATGGCCAGCGTGGCTGGCGAGCGCGGCTGCAGCAGAAGCCACCATGGATCGGCCGGCATGTCTGGCAGGACTTGCTACTGAACGCCTTGTTGAGCGCAGCAACCAAGGCGGGGCCGGTCTGTCGCTCACGATCGTGGTACCGCTTGCCACGTCTGGGTGTGTTTTGGGAACCTACCTGGAAAGGCGCAGAAATGTGTCAGACCCAGTTCAGCCGGCTGGGTTGGGAGCGGGGACGCTGCGCGTGGCAGCGCGCGCGCAAGTGCGCGCGCGCGGGGGGCAAAAGCAGGGCGTGCCACAGATTATCCCAGCCGTGCGCACAGTAAAATCTCGTCAGCCCACTTTTGAGCGGTGATCCGGGGATACGTTCGGAGGGAAATGCCGTGGCAGGAAACTGTCCTTGTCACCGGCGGCTCGGGGTTCATTGGCTCGTGGGTCGCGCGCGAGCTGGCCCAGCGGTATCCCGCGTACCTGGTCGTCGTGTACGACAGCTTCAGCTACTCGTCGTCGCCGCTGAACATCACGGAGCCGGCGCCGCTGCCCAACATCCACATTGTCGAGGGTGACATCTGCGACGGCATCCACCTAGCCAAGCTGTTCCGCGAGTACCGCTTCACCCACGTCATCCACATGGCCGCCGAGACCCACGTGGACCAGTCATTCGACAACGCGGCCCGCTTCGTGAACGTCAACGTTGTGGGCACGCAGGTCGTGCTCGAGACGGTGCGCCGCTCGGGCGTTGTGCTGAAGAAGTTCCTCCAGTTCTCCACAGACGAGGTCTACGGCGAGTCCTCGCCGGGATACTCTTCCCACGAGTCGGACCTGCTGCTGCCCACCAACCCGTACGCCGCGGCCAAGGCGGCCGGCGACATGCTCGTCAACGCTTACATGCAGAGCTTCCGGATCCCCGCGTCCATTGCCCGGTGTACGAACGTGTATGGCCCCAAACAATACCCAGAGAAGATTGTGCCCAAGTTTCTGGGCAAGATCTATAGAGGCGAGGTGTGCGAGCTGCAAGGCACGGGGTCCAACGTCCGGTGCTACATCAACGCGGCCGACGTGGCCGAGGCCGTCGATGTGATTTTGCACAAGGGCCACGTCGGTGAGGTCTACAACATCGGCACAGACGCCATGCTCACTAACCTGCAAATGCTCGAGCTGCTGCTCCAGACCTGCGGGCTCGACCCGAGAGACCCGGCCGTGCGCAAACAGTACATTGGCTACACCCAAGACAGGCCCTACAACGACAAACACTATGCTCTAGACTCTGCAAAGCTGCGCGCACTCGGCTGGGCGCCCAAGGTCACGCTCGAGGCCGGCATTACTGGAACTGCCGAGTGGTACGCCAAGCACGGCCAGACGTGGTGGTCCGACATGCTCTAGCAGAGGACAATAGAAAAATGGATGCACAACCCCCGCGGGCCGCGCTCGCTGTAATATTCAGGCAACTCTACCGCTAGTATAACTTGTATTTATTCGCATCAGTCTGGTCTGTGGCGCGGCAAGCCGTGCCCGAGCTTAGTGTTTGCTCTTTTTCGCGGGCGGCGAGCCGCCGTTGCTTCCCCCACCATCGCTTGCCTCATCGTCGTCCTCGTCGTCCTCGTTATCATCATCATCGCCACCAGACGAATCAACCGGCGCGTCCGAGTCAAACTCCTCAGCAACATCGTCGCTGTCGTCGCCCTCGTCATCAAAATCTTCATCCTCCGACAGCTCATCCTGAGAGCCTGCCGCCATCTCGTCGTCAGAGCCTTCTTCCGCGAGAACGGCATCCAGCATTTTCTGCTCCTCGGCAATATCGTTGACAGTCTTGATGTTCTTGCTTCCAAGAAACGTGTCAAGGTGGCCCTGCTCCTCACGGTCGATATTGACAAACTGGTGCTCGCCCGATCCTGCCCGCAGGGTCACCGTCATGTCGAATGTGCGCGACGTCGACACCGAGCCTCCCACACGTGAAAAGCGCACGGTCGCGATTTCTGTATACGGAATGTAGACCGGCGCCTTGGCCACGAACACGAGAGCCTTTTCAAGAACATATAACGCGCCCTGGGCGGCCTTGAGCGATGCGTTAACTGCAGGCTGGTTGTGTGACGAAACGAACGAACCGGTGAATGTGATTTTCCGGTTGGACAGTCCTCTAAACAGGTTCGCGACGACCTGGAACGCAGCTTCATTGTAGTGCTTCTCAAGTTTGCCCGCGTATTTCTTCTCGAAATCGTCGTCCTCAACATTCAGATCACCCTCAAGCTCCTCGTCGCGCTGGAATTCCATAACGACGAACGGATAGCGCGTCTGGCCTTGGCGCAGTGGAGGGTCGACCTGCAGCATGACAATATTATTGACCTCGTCCAGCTTGGGTAGCACAAATATGCGCTGGATTGTCGAGTAGTTGACCTTATAGTCGTAAGTTTTGCCCCGCAATCTGAAAGTATCTTCGTAAAGATCCACATCGTAACGGCCCCGCGGCGTAAGCAACAGAATGTCGGCAAAGGCTACCAACTCGGCGCCAGTCACCATGCCGATGTCGGCCTGTTTCTGCAGCTGCTCGTTGAACAGAGCTGCGGCGGAGATCTCTTCGACGACCTCGCCTTCTGCATCTTCCTCCATGTCCTCGTCCTCGGCATCGCCGTCTTCCTCCTTTTTGATATCACCATTTTCGCGTTTCACAGCCTCCTTCTTGACATCGGCTTCCTTCTTGACGCCGTCCTCATGCTCGGAACCAGCTTCGGTGGCAACAACACCAGGTACATAGAAGCGAACTTCAACAAGCTCGTCGCCTGCGGTTACGCGCTCCCCAGCCGGCTCCAAGTCGAGCTCGATAGCAACCTCGGACTTGCCCACGGTGTTCGAATTTGAGACGCTGGAATACGGAATCTCGAAGCTGGGCCGTGACGCCACGTTGAACACGAGCTCGTTTCGGTCAAAGTTGGCCTCACCCCAATTCCAACCCCGGACCGAGTGGTCGCGGGTCTCGAGATTGAGGCCAAAATTGTTATTCAGCGCGGATTTGAGGCCGTTAAAGTCTTCTACATCGAACCCATCAAGCTGAACAACACCCTTTTTGCGTGTTTGCAGGCGCAGCAGATAATCGCGCGCCCCCCTCATCCACTGTGCGCTCAGTAGGTCTTGTGCGGCGATCAGGGCAGGCGTGCTGGCGCGGGCAGCCGACCCGCCCTGCGACTTTTCGGTGGCTTTCCAGCCAAGGCCGCTCTCCGCTATACGCAGCTGGCCGGACGTGCGCGACTGATTGTAGTAAATCGCGTCGTACTGGACGGACATTTTGTGAGAGCTCTGCAATTAGCGTGTAATTGAGACGACAAGAGGTGAGCGTAATCACGCGTTGGGATTGAGCCCGCGTTCGATCACCTGACCATGCCGGGGGTGGTGGAGATGGAGGCACCAGCGGCTTCTTGTGCCTCCTGCTTAAGCACCAGCGCCGGGCACTGCTCAGTTCTTAGGATTAGTCCAAACATTTAGGATATTTAGCCACTATTCTGTGCAAAATTAAATACTGACCCAGCCTATACACGTCAGTTGATGGGAGGCCACCGCAGGTGAGCGGCAGATCATGTTGGACCACCGGCCAGGGCGCGTGAGAGTTTTAATCTGGGAAATAAATAAAAGCCCTGCGACAGCTTGCGGCACACAAATGGTAGTAGGCCAGCGATACAGGGCTCGTGAGAGGTGGCCCGGACGAATGCACTAAAACTTTGGCCGACGTTTCCGGCCAGTGAACTTGGAGTCCGTGGCGACCACCTTGCCGCGCCGGCGCATCGTGTCTTTCTTGCGCTTGATGTATTCGAGTCTGCCCTCGGGCCCGCGGCGCTTGCGGCTGCGCGCGTCCGGTGCATCGATCTTGACATTCGTCAAGTTCAGTTCGCCCTCGCCCTCGCCGGCCGAGAGAACAAGGTAGTACTTTTTGTTCTTTTTCGCCTCGGCATTATCAATGATCAGACCGCCACCGAAACCCGTGAGCTTGGCTGCATCCAGAATGGCCTTCGTCTGGGCCTCGTCGGTCGGATAGAACTGGCAGACGGCCTTGCCTCCACGTTTAAGGCTGGCGTACAGAGTTTGGAAAAAGCGCTTTAGCCGCTGCTTGGGGTCCGCCAAGGAGCTATCTGCGTTGCACAACCACTGGATGGCCGAGATGGAAATGGCAGCGTCAAAAGCCCCGGCCCGAAACGGAATGCCTGCACCAATGTCCGCGAGAAAGAGGTCGCCCTCGACCTCCCTGTCCAGGGCGACGCCTAGCATAGACGGGGAGATATCCATACCGACCCAATAATGGCCCTCCTCGGTGAGGATTTCGCCCGAAAGACCGCTGCCGCAGCCAATATCGAGAATGTGCTGGCCGCGCGGCAGGTTCAGCAGCTCGAGCGCGCGGAGAGTCATCTCGGCCTGGATCTGCTGGACACGCGTGTTCTCCGTGTATTTTTCCGACTCTTCTTCATTATAAAACACCTCTGGAGGCGCTGTGTACTCCGGGCGGCTCATTTTGGCAGCGCTAGTTCAATGCGTTCTGGGTATTTTTTCGCGGCAGAGATAGCGGCTCTGATGATCTAATAAATTTTTGGCAGTCGCCGGGCAGGTGAAGGCCGCCGCCCTAGCCCATGCGCGCGCGCGTGGTCCATGTCGTGCGAAGCGCTTGCCCGCTCGCTCCCAGCCTGTCCAAGCGCAAGCCATAAATATAACGTCTGTCCTGAAAAAAAAAAAAAAAAAAAGGCAAAAAGCTTTGACAAAAGCTTAAAAATGGCCACCCCAAATTATTAATCTGATAAGGAACTCAAGAAGGCTATAAGTTGTAAGTTTCTGTGGATGGCCACTAGCTGAGTGGCCAGCGCAATCCTCTTGGGCTAGACAGCGAGAAATGAGAAACCGTTATGCAAAATAGTATACCAATTTGAAATACGCTCGGCCTGTTCGAGCTTGCAGGGGTACAATTCGCAGTTTCGTGGACACCCAGGTATCAAGAACGCCGGGGCCGTCGCTGCCGAGCCGCGCGTTTGCTATGCTAGTAATGTGAGCCATTACGATTTGCACCCCACCCACGCCGCCGCTGGTGAGAACAAGACTGGGCGCACCGACCCAGCGGCTAGCTGGCGGCCGGGTTTCCGGGTTTCCGGGTTTCCGTTGGCCGCTGGAGCGAGCGCGCGAAGCCGAACCCAGCTGCACAGTCATGCAGCATGTGGGCTGGGCCTGCAGCGCGGGGGAGGGCTGGGAAGCAAGGCAAGCAGACCTTCACCGTAAGGTTGATCTGCCCAGCTTTCTAGTCCAGGCGGCGCATCCATCGTCGCATCAATTAGCCGCGGACCCTCGCATCCTCTGTCTGCTCACCCGCTCGCGTCCCCATTTCTAACTTGTCTGTTCTGCTTCCCCCCGACGCGCGTGAGACCCTGCAATGACTGCGCCGCGCAAAGACATTGCCTCGGCCCTTGGCAAGTTGGGCTCGACCAAGCGCGAGCATCTCGACAACACCGTGCACGAGACGTACCGCAATGGTGAGGCGACGCCCGCCGAGTCGCCGTCGACGGGCGCCTCCACGCCGCTGCGCACGTCGTCCGACGTGTCGCTGGTGTCGGCCGCCAGCAAGGACGACGGCAAGGACGCCGCCAAGGGCAAGTCGCGACGCCGGTCGCACGGCCACCCGAGCGCACCACGCGACCCCAAGCGCCGGCGGTCGTTTCAGAACTCGTTCGGCAAGGTCCACGAAACAACCATTTTCGACTCGCTGGAGTGGCGGCAGTCGACAGCCTTCGGCCTGTGGGTGCTGTTCTGGACGGTGACCGGCGTGTCGTCGCTGCGCATTCTGCTGGTCAACATACTCCACACAGGCTACCCGCTGAGCACAAGAATCTTTGGCCTGTTGTGGCAGGACATCGAGAAGGTCGCTCTGGTTGACGCCGCCATGTACTTTGCAAACTACGTCACGTTTGTGCTGCAGCGGCTGATCGTCAACGGCTGGATCCGCTCGGACACCACTGGCTGGGTCCTGCAGCACCTGTGGCAGGCCACCTTCCTAGGCACGTTCATCTACGTGGCGCGCTGGTACAACTTTTGCTGGATCGCCCAGATCTTCCTTGTCCTGCATTCGCTCACCATGCTCATGCAGCAGTACTCGTATGCTACCTACAATGCCCACCTCGAGCTCATTTCCAACGAGCTGCGGTGGTGCTTGGATACATATAACGATCTGCCCGAGTCCGAGCGCGGCGACGGCGTTGCTGTGGAACTGGTGACAAGAATCTCGTTCTGCAACGAGGAGCTGGATCTGCAGAGCAAGAAGGTCCGCTACCCCGCCAACGTCACCGTCAAGGACTTTTTCTGGTTCACCATGTACCCCACAGTGATCTATCAGCTAGAGTATCCGCTCAATCACAAGATCCGCTGGAAATTTGTCTTTTCGAAGCTCGCAGCGACGTTTGGTATCCTGTTTCTCCTCATTATGCAGTCGGAGCAGCATCTCTACCCTATTGCAATGCGCGCCATAGCCCTCCGCAACACATCGTTCATGTACAGAATCAAGGAGTACCCGCAGATTCTGCTCGACATGATGCCGGCCTTTATCGTCAGCTACTTGCTCACGTTTTACCTGATTTGGGATGCCGTGCTCAACAGCATCGCTGAGCTCACCCGCTTCAAAGACCGGACGTTCTACCGCGACTGGTGGAACTCGTCGAGCTGGGACAAGTTTGCGCGCGACTGGAACGTGCCTGTGCACAACTTCCTGTTGCGGCATGTCTATTTTTCCAGCATCTCGTCGCTCAAGCTGTCCAAGATGCAGGCGACCCTGCTGACGTTCGCGCTGTCGGCCATGGTGCACGAGCTAACCATGTACGTGATCTTTGGCCGCGTCCGCGGCTATTTGCTCGTGATGCAGCTGATGCAGCTTCCTCTTGAAATGATCTGCCGCACGAAGTTTATGCGGCACCATCCCGTGCTGGGCATAGTCAATTTCTGGCTCGGGATTTGTCTAGGCCCGTCCATTCTCTGCTCGTTGTACCTGACGTTCTGAGTTGGTGAAAAGGGCCCGATAATTGGGCAAAACGCAAGGATCTAGCGGAAGAGCAAAAAGCAAAGAAAAAAAGAAGCCAATACTTGAAAACTCGCAGGCAGTGTTGGCAGGCAAGGCGGGCAGGTAGATTCCGGCAAGAGAGTTATCTTTCCGGAGCGAGCAAAACACAGCAAAACAAAAGCGCAAGAAATCTCTAAATGCTAACGGGGCGTGCGGGTATATGCGCTGCACCGCCCCATGCTATATACATGTATACACATAAATCTTTACAGGTCCGCCATGCGGACCGACGTCTCTCACCGGTAGATCTCGTCGAACGGCCGGGTGTCGCTGAAGCACTGCTCAAACACCTGGTTGACGACCAGGGCCGCGGTCTCGTCATCGGGACAGCTCGGGTTAGCGCGAACGCTGAGGGTTGCGCGCCGCCGCACGCAGTCCTGGTGGCCCTTGGCGAACTTCCAGTGGCCCGCGCGCAGCATCTGGTTGGCCATGCGGCACTCGCCGCTGAGCGAGCTGGCCCGGATCTCGGAGCACGCGTGGTGCCGGAGGTTGGCCCAGTCGACGTCGAAGCGGCAGTGGTCGTACGCATGTACCATTTCGTGCGTGAGAGTGTCCTCGGCCTGCGAGCGCGAGAACAGCTTGTTCTGGCACAGCAGGATGCCCATCTGCGGGTGGAAGCCGCCGGACTTCATCTCGTCGCACTTGGCACACACGATGTTGTTGCCGTTGATGTTGCCACCCACGCGATCGATCTGGTTTGCCATAAACCGCACGCTCGGCGAGTAGCTTAGCAGCCACGTTTTGTAGCCGTCGCACCGCGCGCAGTCGGCGGCGTCCTTGGCCCGGGCCCGCCCGGCAAGGTACTGCTGGCTTTCCGGCTCGGACAGCGCGCCGGAGTAGTACTTGGCCGCGTTTAGAAACTCCTGCAGCATCGCTTGTGCCGTCGCCCGCTCCGCTCCGCCTTTTGTGCTAGGTAGGCTGCCCGGAAAGGTGTTTCCTGGTCTGGTCCGGCCGTCCTGCTTAAAGGTGAACGCTGGGTTTCACCATGGTTTACTAATATTTTTCAGCGCGGGGCTTTGGTCGAGCAGCTAGCAGATCACGGCTTGAGCGGCTGCTTAGCTGCTGGGATCAATTGCCCTGCAGCAGCCAGCAGCCAGCACGAGCCCCGAAATATTCCAGCCGAAATATTCCAGCCATGAATATCTGGATTGCCGCGGCAGACAACGCCGAGGCCACGGTCAAAAAGCTGCTGGCCGACGGCACCGCCACGCCCAACAGTAAGGACCACAACGGGTATACGCCGATCCATGCCGCCGCCGAGTACGGCCACCTCGACCTGCTCCGCTACCTGGTCGAGCATGGCGGCGACGTGAACATCCAGGACGAGGACGGCGACACGCCGCTGCACGCCGTGGAGGATCCGCAGGCCGCGCTGGTGCTGGCCGAGCTCGGGGCCGACCACAGCATCAAAAACAACGAGGGCCAGACCGCGCTGGACAAGGCCCAGGACGAGGAGGAGCAGCCCGAGCTGATCGTGGTGCTGCGGAAGCTGGCTGGCTACGACGTTCCCGAGTTGCCTGACAACGCGACGATTCGCGTGGGCTACGAGGCGCCGCAGGAGGGCGGCGAGGTGCCCCTGGCCGTCACCGACGAGCAGCGCAACGAGCTCGGCCGGATCGTCGAGTCGGGCAACGACGCCGACCTCGAGGCGTTTTTGAAGAAGGCCATGGCCGGCTCGGCCGAGGCATCCGTCGGTGGTGACGGCAACGGCCACGACGACGGCACGGCGGGCACGACGGACCAGCCCACAAGCAAGCGGAAGCACACCTGATCTGCTGCTCGCAACTAGACACTCGTTCTGTTATGTACAATGCTAATAAATTATTGGGACGACTGGCTGTGTGCCAGAAATCCCTGGTACGCCTGCTCGGGAATCGACACGCGGCCAATGGACTGCATCTGCCGCTTCCCTTCCTTCTGCTTGGCCAGCAGCTTTTTGCGGCGGGTGATGTCGGCCGCGTGCAGCTTGTGCAGCACGTCTTTACGCTTGGCCTTGATGGTCTCGCGGGCAATGATCTTGTTCCCGGACCGCGCCTGGATTATGACTTCAAAGAGCTCGTGGCCGAGAAACTCCTTGAACTTGCGGACCCACGCTCGGCCCTGCGTCTCGACCTGCGACGAGTGCATGATTTTGGCCAGGGCATCCAGCCCCTGGCCGTTCACCAAAAGCTCCAGCTTGACGATATCGGACGATTGGTATCCTGCATCCTCATAATCCAGCGAGGCGTAACCCTTCGTGACGCCTTTGAGTTTGCCAAAAAAGTCGTGAATGAGCTCGGCAAGCGGTATGAGGAACTTCAGCTTGGCCTGGTCATTCGCCGCGTACTCAATATCCGTCTGCATGCCTCTGTACGCGTTGCACAGCTGGACTATATTGCCGACGTACTCCTTGGGGCCGTGGATGATGGCCTGCACATAGGGCTCTAGTCGGTCTTTGACTCCAAAGGGTCCATTGAGGGTCTGGGGAAACTCGTTCGGATTGGTCAACACCTGCTCCGAGCCATCCTTGTGAACAATCTTGTAAGGGACTGTGGGCGCGGTAAAGATCAGCTTGCCGCCATGCTCACGCTGCAGACGGTCTTGGAACACGCTAGCATGCAGAGTTCCAAGAAACCCGAGGCGCCAGCCCTGGCCCAGAGCGTTGGACGTCTCTTTCTCCAGAGTCACGGACCGATCGTTGAGGGTCAAGAGCTCTATAGACTCCTCGAGCTGCTCAAAATTAGCGCCCTGGGCAGGAAATGCCCCCACAAACACCATTGGCTTGACGACCTCAAACCCTGGCAGTGGCTCCACGGGCTTGCCCACCTCCATGAAGGTGTCACCCACATTGGCATCCTGGCTCTGCTTCATGCCGGTAATAACGTAGCCTAGCTGCCCAGCCGTGAGCTTTTTCATGGTCACCCTGTCTGGGTACATAATGCCGAGTTCCTTGACCTCATACTTGAGGCCTGTGTGCGCCGACATGATCTTGGTTCCCTTTTTCAGCTGGCCATCGACGACTTTGATGAGCAGGACCACGCCCAGGAAGGGATCGAACCACGAGTCGACGAGCAGCGACTTAAGCGGGGCGTCGACTTGGCCCGCCGGCGGAGGAATGCGCTCGACGATTTCGGGGAACAGCTTTTCCACGCCCGCGCCGGTCTTTGCCGAGATGGCGACGGGATCGAGCAGGTCGAACTGGTCGAGCAGCTGCTCGGTGACGCGGGGCACGTCGGCGTGCGGCAGGTCGATTTTGTTGATCACGGGCACCATCTCGAGCTCGAGCTCCGAGGCCAGCTCGAAGTTAGCGACGGTCTGGGCCTGGATGCCCTGGCTGCCGTCGACGAGCAGCAGCGCACCGCTGCACGCGGCATAGGAGTGGGCGACTTCCTGGCGAAAGTCGACGTGCCCGGGCGTGTCGACGAGATGGAGCAGGAAGTCGGCGCCGTTGTGGGTGTACACCATGGTGCACGTCTGCGCCTTGACGGTGATCCCGCGCTCGCGCTCGACCTCGAGCTTGTCCAGCACCTGGCCCTGCGCGCCGCCCTTTTCGATGACGCCGGTCTGCTCGAGCATGCGGTCGCTCAACGTCGACTTTCCGTGGTCCACGTGCGCGACAATCGAGAAGTTGCGGTAGCGCTCGATCGGGATGGCAGCTATGCGCTGCTCAAACTCCGGCGCGGCCTCCTGTGACTGGACCTTTTTGACGACGGGCCGGCAGAACACGCGGGGACACAGCAGGCGCGCCCGGCTGCGGGCGGCCGGCGCTCCGGCACCAAAAAAGACATGCTTTAGCATCGCATTTAGCCACTGTCGCGCGTATCGAATGATGGCTGTGTCGTGTGGAAGTTCGCTGCGCTGCGGGCGGCTGATTTCTGGTTTCGCCTGCTCTGCCAGTTAGCCAAGAAACCCGGCTTTTCAGCTGCGAGCTACAAACGTCCCAAAGTGTTTGCCTGTGGTGGTGGAGATTTTCCAAACCCTCGTGAAATTCAAACTTCACAGCCCTGCCCGCCGTGGCGCCTGCTGCCTGCCCAGCCTTAGCTAAGTCTTCCTCCCCGCCCTCGCCCGCTGGGCTAGCTCGCTGCACACCACCGCCCATCACACCCTTCACACCACCACCACCCTTCTTTCTGCCCCTGCCTGGAGGACAATGTTCTGGCTTCTTTGCCTTGCGGGCGCCGCGCTGGCCGAGCCCAGCGGCTGGCAGCGCGTGCTGTTCCAGCTCACGGTCTCCGACAACTTCTCGCCGCAGCAGTGGAACGATATGACCTTCGCCGAGCGGCTGCGCGCGCACGACTGGCACAAAGAGAGCTACATCCTGCTCATGTTTGCCGCCTACCTGGTCACGCACTTCTGGGGCATCTACCGCAACCGCGCGCGCGTGAATGCGTGGATGGCCGCCGCGCGGCCCGTGCTGGCCGCCCAGTTCGCAGAGGTCGGCGCCGCGCCAGGCAAGGAGCTCATCAAGGACTCGGGCTCGCTGTTCACGACGTACGCCACCGGTCGCCTCAACATCGAGAGTCTGCTCGCGCGCTTCCACCTCGTCGACCGCCAGAACATCATTCTGCAGTCCATCGCGCTCGTCGTTCCCGCGGCGGCCTCGATGGGCGGCTTCCGCGACAACGTCACTGTCACCATCACCCCACACGATCCCACGGCCATCGAGCCGGTGATCTTTGCCGTGGTCAACAAGGTCGCCATGCAGAAGGCCCGCGAGGAGAGCTACTTTCTCTCCCTGACCAAGACGTCCGATAGCGCCAAGCTCACGCCGCACTTTGCCTTCATGACTGAGCACAACGACGCCATCGAGACGCTGTACACGCCCGAGCTGTCTCAGGCGATCACGGACGCCGAGGGCATCCTCGAGTACTTTGCCATCAGCGACCAGCGCAGTGAGGCGCCCAACAACCTCACCGACGTCGTGCCCCGCTCGCGCGTGCACGTTTCGTTTAAGTACCCGCGCAACGCGGCCGAGTCGGCGAAGGTGGCCCAGGTGCTCGACGCCGCCATAAACTTTGTCGACTTTATGATTACCAAGCGCCCGTTGAAGAGCGAGGCCGCCCGCAAGATCAAGGCCACTCGCGAGAACGAGATCGCCAAGATGCGCAAGAAGGCCGACGCCGTCCGCCAGGAAGAGCTCGAGCTCAAAAAGGCTGAGGATCGCCGCAAGGCCGACCAGCAGATCAGCCAGCTTAGCGACAAAGAGCAGCGTCGCCTGGCCAAAAAGCAGCAGGAGAAGGAGCTCCGCAAGCAGCAGAAACGCCAGACCACCCGAGGCTAAGGCTAGATGCCCAGTCACCGCCCGGTGGGATCCAGTAGCCTAATCAATGTATGTACAATTAACCTTGTTCTCTAGTTTGTCCGTTTGTTTGCTTGTTTGTTTTGGGTCTGCCTTCCTCGGGTGACCACCGCTCGGGCGGCTCCTCATTTCAGCCTAAGGATTTTCCACCCCCGGCCGATCGGGGTGCCAAAGCCCTCCACGACGCCCGCGCCCACGGCGTCGTACAACACCCACTCCAACTGGGTGCCCTTGTACTCTTTCCAGTAGTGAGCCGAGCCCTCAAACTTTTCAATGAGTACGGTTTCCGGCAGCTCTTTCCACTTGTTGGCTGCGAGCGCCTTGAGCAGCCACTTGCGCGAGGAGACCACCAGCTTCAGAAACGTGCCCTGCATAGGCAGCGTGAGCGAGTGCACTCCCGGGCGGCCCGGGTCCATGGCGAAGTACCCTCTCGAGACCAGCTCGTTCAGGTTTCCCTCGAACCCGGCCTCATAGAGCTCTTCGCGTGAAAACCAAGTCGCTTCTGGCCGCGCCTTAAGAAACTGTTCTAGCCGCTTCTCAAGCTCGTCGGCGCCAAGGTGGGCATAGAAGGCGTCCGACGCAATGACAAGATCGTTGGCTCCCGGAACATTCACGGTCAGTAGCCTTACTTTACCCTGTCTGCGGGATAAATTTACGGCCCTGTCGACTATAGTTGTCGACTGCGGGTACACGCCATAGAGATGAGACAGCATCACCAGCGGCGGCAGCTTGGCTCGAAAGTTTAGCAGGTCCGTCACCACTTTGTAGTAGACACCCTGCTCTGGTATCTCCAGAAACATCGCATCGACCACCTGCTTCATTATCTTTAGCAGATCAAACACCGGGGGTTTGCGGGCCGCGGATCCCGCCCCTGCACTTTTGACCTGCCATGGCAAATCGACGGGTCCCGTGTGCTCCAGCTTTTCCGGATCTGTCTTGCGGTTCCTCTTTTCGGCCTGGATCTCTTTGAGAATGGCCGAATCGCCAGGCAGAAGAGGCGGCGGCGTCTTCCTTTTTGGGCGGTTGAATTTGTAGCTTCTCGTTATATTTAACGGCATGCACTGTCTGTGATAGCTAAACGCGATACGTAATTAAGGCTTATCAACGCCGGGAACGCGTTCGGCTCTTATTATATGACTAAAAGGTAGGGCGTTGTACGACCCAGGCGTCCGTAAAGCCTCAATTATATATGAAATTCATGGTATTGGCGAAACAATAGCGGTAGACTTGCAGGCTAGGACTTGATTCACTAAAAAAAGAGAGAGCCATAAACCTCTAATCTACTTTTGTTCGGACGTGGGCCCGGGTTCTGAGGAGTTGGGTATTGAATGCAACGCCACTTGGCCGCGAAATTAAACAAATTAGTGCGGCACCCAATATTAGAGTGAGAATCTTCATTAAGCAGCAGCCCGTTTAGCTCAGTGGTAGAGCGTTGCACTCGTACCTTGGTGGAATGCAAAGGTCGTCGGTTCAATCCCGGCAGTGGGCATACTTTTGGTCCTGCCTCCGATTTTTGGTCCTGCCCCCGACTGACCCCTGCGCCGGAGGCTGCCACAGTATGATGCACTGATAATTGGGGGTTCAATATACATCTGGAGGCTTTGAGTTGCGTATACCTCTCCCACGCGAATATCTGGCGCCCGCATTTTTAGCCCTATCACCTGCCTCGCCCGCTGAGAACCCTGGCGCATTGCTGGTGCAGTTCCCAAACGCAGTTGTATAGTCCATTGCTCAGCCATCATGGTTGGACTTGTGCTAACCAGCGCCGCGGCTCTCGCGCTGAGCAGCGCTTGCGGTGTCAGGTATGTTAAGACTTCAAATTGGATTTCAGAGGCAATTGACGTGCTGTCTGTCCTGCTTTACAGTCTAGTGCGATAGGTACTAACCCAGCGTTCACCTCTCCCTCGTCAAACGGCTGGAGGATGTGCTGCCGCAAAGCTTGCTGGCCCACAGCGAATATATGCGCGCGGGGGCGTTTTTTCCAGACGCATTCTATGGATGTATGGACCAGTCTGAAGCAGCCGAAGAGGCACACTGGCCACCATTTCTGAGCGCAGGTGTTCAGCTTGCCCGCGAGAAGCAGGCTGCAGGGGCAGATGCAGGTGGCCTGCAGGCGTTCCTGGTCGGCGTGCTCACACATCAGGTAGCGGACGTGAGCTGGCACTCGCTTGGATTGCAGCAGGGGCTCTTGCAAATGATGTCTGAAAGCGAATTTGATGGGGACATAGATGAGGCCCATTCCACACTCGATGTTGGGGGTGACATGATCCACCTGCACCGACTGATCAGTAGTGGGGCCGACATTGCCTGGCTGCAGGATGAGTGGGCCTACGATACCTCTGACATCGCCACGATTCTCAAGCGGCTCGGCTACGATACGTCGAATTTCCAAATAACTTATTGCATGTCACGCGGTCGCGCGGCCCTTGTGGCGGAGCGAAGAGTGGCTTCTCTCGCCTACGCACGATATGCCGAAAAGAGTCCCACGCTTTACGACGAACTGGAGCAGTACTTTGTTGGAGGTTTGGTTGATATGGGCCTGCAAATTGAAGAATGCGTCAGCCCCCTCTTATCGTGGCTCGAGAACGGAAGTCCAGACTCGGAGCGGGCCTGGGACATTTGCCAAGTATTCGACGGAAAGCGGCCAGTGAAAAGGGCGCTTGTGTCTGCAGATTCCGATCAAGCGCATCTTGAATATCGCTCGAATCAAAATAACCGAGAGCGCGACAAGCTTCACTCAGCACTTCATGTGCTCGAAGGAGCCCTTAAACCAATGCGAAATCGTGTCAAGTTCCGCGTATTGAGAGACGACCCCGTGCCGTTCACGAGATTGTTACAGGGGGAAAAGAACTCTTTCTTTGGCACAAGTGCTGTTTGGATCAATGGAAGCTGGGCAATTGCGGCCCCAGGAGCAGGAAAAATTCACATGTTCAACGGGACGACGCTGGCGCCACAGTTTACCATCATTGGGCCGCGCAAGCTGGCGGGACTATATTGGGCACATTTTGGCGCATCAATGACGGTAATGAGGGTCGATGGTTCCGATTACTTACTTGTGGGGAGCCCTGGGTTGAGTCGTGTGGATATATTCCGGCAGGATGGCGTTCATAACGGTACACTGGTGTGGCCAGGCGCGACTACGGTGTACGGAAAATCGGGCGTCAAGCTGATAGCTGAAACGCTACTTGGTGACGATAGTTTCGTTTTTGTCGGTGCGCCGCACTCTGATGAAGGTGGCCTTACACAGTCTGGTGCTGTTTACCCGCTGCCCCTCTCGTTGATCAAAAGCGCACTCGCAAACACCCGGCCCGAACAGGTGTTGGTAAAGCCTCTCAAAGGAAATGTTCCATACGCCAAATTTGGTGCTAAGCTGGCGAAGTCCGGGTTGTACATCCTCATCGGGGCGCCAGGAGAAGATACGGTGTACGGGTATGACCGGCTAGCCCATTACCTGCTGCTCACGCTGGACGGCGACCCGGGCACCGGATTCGGAGGATATTTGCTGGCGGCCAAAGATAATTATATTGCTATTGGTGCGCCTAAACACGGCGTTAGCGGGACAAACTCGGGCAGAGTATACGTCTACAAGAACTCATACCGTATGGTGTTGGATGGGACTGATTCATATCAGACGTATGGCCACAGCGGTACCATTGTTGACGACACTTTGTTCGTCGGATCACCTCACGCGGAAAACGAAAGGGGCCTTCTATGGAGCATTTCGCTCAGGTCGCTAGACCCGGTCACCCTTGGCAATGGGCCAAGCCCTTACAGTGGTGCTTTCTGTGAGCGGGTGTACACCAACGGAACTGCAATCCTTTGCGGAACGCCCTTCTACAACGAGCATGGGTCCGTCATGCTAGTAGAAGCGCAATAAGTAGCTTATGAGATTATTTAACAAGAATACAACGCCTGGACAGCCTACGCCTCTGCCTATGACGGAGGCTCGCTGTGTTTGGGTCCGTAGATAAACAGCATGGAGGTGTGGACAGAGCCGGTTGGCGGCTTGAGCTGCTCACCAGCCTCGTCCAAAATTGCTCTAAGATGCTTAACCAGCTTCTGTCGGCTCTCCAGCTCGAGTGGGCTTAGTCGGTCCCCTGATTTGTAGCGATGCCGCTTGAGCTCGACCTGCACCTGGTGGCCCTTGCTAAGGCCTGACTCGATGGCAGACCGTTTCTGGCCATCCAAGTCATTAATGGAAATGGCCCAATTCACCTGGATTTCTTTCACTTTGGCAGGCTTGGTCTTTTTGGCTTTCTTTCTGTATTCAGGCACCGAGCCGGCTGGGCCGCCGTCTTCTTGTCGCGACTTCTCGGCCAATGGCTCAGCGGCAACGACTTTGACGACAACCTCGGGGTCTACACCGTCGCCCTGTGGTCGTATGTTCACAATTTGCAGGGCTTCCGCGCCTGCCAGCCGCAACGTTTTTAGCTTCTGGTTCTGAGCCACGACCTTCTGATCAATGACAGTGATCCTGCCCGTCCGCGGCACAAGGTCTGCTATCTCCTTTATGGTCGATTTGAGCCGCACGCATGCCAGCGTTCTCCGTAAAAGGACGCTTCGTTGAGCGAGGGCCAGCATGCTGCCCCACGGATCAATGGTTGGATCAAACGCTCTCCAGCAGTGGTAAGTCAGACCAAGGTTGGATTGGCCGGGTTGGGCTGGGCTGGGAGCGTGGCTCGCAAACGTGTTTGGGTCAGACGTGTTTGGGTCAGACGTGTTTGGGTCAGACGTGTTTGGGACACCGCCCACCAGGCCAAACTGAGGAAGGTCGACGTCATAATCAAGGAACCAAGAAAAAGTCGCCAATTCTACTTAACTTGCATACACAAACCTTTTCCCCGGCTGTGCCAGCTGTAGGGGCTCGCGCCCGGGCTGGCCGATGATCGAGAGGCTCCGCTCTCGCCGGACATCAGCTAAGCGGGGGCCAGTTTGGAGGGCGTGATGCATATAGCAGCGTGCTAGGCTCAGAATATCACGACACCGAGAGGGCCGGCACTTTTCCCCTATCTCCACCCTCTAGAGTTGACTGTGGAATTGGTATACAGTTGCGTGCAGCCATACTGCTTCCTGAAATGCGGCGGTCGTTGTCGCGCATGTGATGCCATGGCCGGGGATGACATATGGGGCTACTCAGCCCTCACCTTTTCGATACAAGTAGCCCCAGACGTGGCATTGCAAGGTGAGGTGCACGGGATCAGGCGGATGTGTCTCATACTTCGTGCCCAGGTGTTGACAGCCGCGCGAATGCTCTCGTTGGGTCTGAACCATCCAGACGCTCCTAGTTCAATGGCCCACACTATTGCTCAGAGCTACAGGCGCACCGCCACCTTATTTCCGGCTTTGACGACGTGCTACCTGCAACAATACTGAAATGGTATGCCCTGCACCACTATCGACGTACCAACCAGCGTCAAAGCTAAAAGCTGCAGGGTGTCATTTACCTGCATATGCTTGATCGTAATACTGCAGACATGCACAAAGACATGCACACCCGGGCCGCACATGTGTACGAGCGAGGAGCGGCACCACGGACGTGGTGGGTGCATCTCTATGTGCTGCAAGACCAAATGGCTCGACATGAAAGGACAGCATCGCTCGTCGGCGGCGTGCGCAGGGCGCTACGGGCCCGCTGGCCCTCGCAACTCGCTCGGCTGTTCCGGTTCCGGCAGCGCGCGGGTCTAGGGTTCTGTGCCGGCCATGGTCGCGTATTGCGTGGGCGCTATCTGACACATACATATTGTCTGCCATACCACAACGGGCTGCGCGCGCACGGAACTGCATGCCCCAAAGGCCGCGTGCTAAGCTAGATATATTGCCTGCAGCACCCGCCATTAAGTCAAGCCCAGCAATGCCCAAATTTTACGCGGTGCGCAATGGCCGCGAGACGGGAATCTACACTTCGTGGGACGCCGCCAAGGCGAGCACCAACGGCTACTCGGGCTCGCAGTTCAAGAGCTTTTCTTCCGAGAGTGCCGCCCGGGCATATATGGGTGGCGGCGGTTCCAGCAGTACGAGCTCGGCCAGCTACTCGGGTGGCTCGTCCGGCGGCTACTCGGGTGGCTCGTACGGCGGCTACTCGGGTGGTTCGTCCGGCGGCTACTCGGGTGGCTACTCGAGCCGCTCGAACGACTCAGGCGGCTCGTCCCGCGGCGGCCAGTCAGTGGACGTCTACACGGACGGCAGTTCGCTCGGCAACGGCCAGTCTGGCTCCAGGGCGGGCTGGGGCGTGTATCTCGGCGAGAACCACCCTCGCAACAGCTACGGCGGCGTGGAGGGCAACCAGACCAACAACCGCGGCGAGCTGACGGCGCTGTCTAGGGGCCTCGACGAGGTGGCTCGCATGCCCAACACTAGCAGCTACAATGTCAAGTCGGACTCTGAGTACTCGCTTAAGGCTGTGGGCCAGTGGGCCAACAAGTGGGAGTCCAACGGCTGGAAGACATCCACGGGCGCGCCGGTGAACAACCAGGAACTGATCCAGGAGGTGCGCGGCAAGCTATCGGACCTCCATGCGCGCGGTTACGACGTCGACCTCCAGTACGTCAAGGGCCACTCGGACAGCGTGGGCAACCAGCGCGCCGATGAGCTGGCCCGCCGCGGCGCGGCCAGCTAGGGCTGCGTCCGGGCTGCGCCCAAACGGGCTGCTTTGTAGCAGGCTGATGCACCAGAGCAGGCTCGTGTGTATCTACTTTTGTTCTTTTTCTTTTTCTTTGCCCGTCGGCGTTCACTGTCTGGTTGTACACAATGTTCATCGCGACGTTACGTGCGTAGTAGCGCTTTGGCTGTCTAGCTGCACCTATTCTAGATTAGTTGTATCTTGTAGTGAATTTTCTTTTGTTGGCGCCCTTCTATCATGAAAGGGCTTCAAGCTGCGCGCGGCGGTGCGGCTCGGCCA
The DNA here is from genome assembly GCA_030556915.1 of Wickerhamiella qilinensis. Taxonomy (NCBI): domain Eukaryota; kingdom Fungi; phylum Ascomycota; class Dipodascomycetes; order Dipodascales; family Trichomonascaceae; genus Wickerhamiella; species Wickerhamiella qilinensis. Next base: position 43,164 of record JAKTUW010000049.1, read on the forward strand.
GGGCCTGCCGCTTGACCCAGGCGTCAAGATCGTCCCAGGTAACCTCGATGCCGTCTACGGACTTGAGCGAGGTGCCCAGCGCCCGCAGATACGGCAGGGCCTGTTCATAGTGCGTGCCGACCTGCAGTACGCTGTGGGCGTCATCGCTCAGGCAGAAGTAGCCGTCTTTCTCGAGAATCAGCCGGGCAATGTCTTGGCCGGGGTATGGCGAGGGCAGGCCCTTGCGCAGCCCGGCCGTGTTGATTTCGAAAAGACAGCCCAGCTGCACAGCAAGCTCAACGTTGCGCACAACCTTGGGCCACGCGGCGGAGTTTGGCAGATCAAAGGCGGGCGAGTACAGCCGGATCAAGTCAAAGTGGCCGACCACGGTGGGCTTGAGCGAGGCGAGCATGTCGTACTGCAGGTCAAAGTAGCGCGAGTATAGGGCCTCGACGCTTCCGGCGTTCGCGCACGCCAGATCCCACTGCGCCTGGTCGAAATCAATGGGAATCTCGTCGACGTGGTGCACGGACCCGACAAACATGTCGAACTGGTAATCCTGCAGCAGCTGCAGCGAGAAGTGCAGGTAGTCTGGGTTCAGCGCCTCGGACTCGAAGCCCACGAGCAAGTCGATCCGGCCAGCATACTTGGCCTTGAGCCGCTGCGCCTCGGCATAGTATTTGGCAAACGTCTCCTTCAATTGGGCCACCGTGGTGTGTGACGCAACCTCCTCAGGGTAGAGGTGGGCTGGGGCCAGGCGCGGGATGTGCTCGGTGAGACAGTAGCGCGTGAAGCCCAGCTCAATGGCTCTCTGAATGAGTTGCTCGAGCGAGTCTCGCGCGTGCTGGCAAAACTGGCCCGAGTGCGAGTGGTGCGAGTGCATGGTTTCCTAGCGGCCGCTAGGTGTGCTAGGTGTGACCGGCTGCACACACCGACTTTCAAAAAGTGAGTAATATATGCAGTTGCCGAGAAAATGGGCCATGTGAGGGAGGAGGGGCAGGGGCAGGGTCAGGGTCGAGGTTCCTAACGGTCCCCAGCTCGAGCTTCGGGGCTCGATTCCGCGCGCGCGTAGTTTGCACCGCGCAGTTTGCACCAGCGGCTGCCGCTGCTGGGAGAAGGAGCAGGCAAGCAAGCAGGCGAGCCAGGGCAGCGAAGGGAAGCGAGCTGGATCAAAAGTGCCTCGCTCGCTCGCGCGCGTCTCCATCTACTGTGTGCCGCAAGGATATCGGCGGTCTTTGCGTGCCAGGCTGGCCGGGCTAAATGTATCGAACAAAACGCAGTGACCCTGAGGGTGATCAGACCTCATGCTCATAAAGGCCAGGGCGTGAAATGGGCTTGTTGTCGCACGGGCGCCAAGCTTTTGCTCGGCCCAGCTCGCTGATGTCTGGCAGTCCTCCTCGTCTTGCGTCATGCCCTCTGACCTCTCTGCAATGTGGTTTGACCCGGCGTGCGCGCGCCTTTCCCATCTCGGGAGGGAGCATAAAAATGGCTTAGGTCACCTGCTGCGCGACGGCCCGCGAAATTATAGACAGGACTGTAGATCAAGTGCCTTTCCACCTTTGATTTCTTGATCTTGTGATCTTTTGATTCTTTTTTTTCTTTGTTGATTTTCTTTCCCCTCTATTAATGCCGCCGCTAGACAGTATTGTGGAGCAGATCGGCAATACGCCGCTCGTACGGCTCAACAAAATCCCCCAAGCCGAGGGCATTGAGGCCACAGTGCTGGCCAAACTCGAGTACTTCAATGCCGGCGGCTCCGTCAAGGACCGCATCGCCCGCCGCATGGTGCTGGAGGCAGAGAAGGACGGCACCATCAAGGAGGGCTCGACGCTCATCGAGCCCACCAGCGGCAACACCGGCATCGGCCTAGCGCTCATGGGTGCGGTGCGCGGCTACCGCACAATCATCACGCTGCCGGAGAAAATGTCCAATGAGAAGGTCAGCGTTCTGAAGGCTCTGGGCGCGGAGATTGTGCGCACGCCGACCGAGGCCGCGTGGGACGCTCCGGAGAGCCACATCGGCGTGGCCCGCCGGCTCCAGAAGGAGATCCCGAACGCCGTGATTCTCGACCAGTACGGCAACCCGAACAACCCGCTGGCCCACGAGTATGAGACCGGCGAGGAGATCTGGGAGCAGACGGGCGGCGCGGTCGACGCGGTGGTTGCCGGCGCCGGCACGGGCGGCACCGTCACGGGCATTGCGCGGGCCCTGCGCAAGCACAACAAGAACATCCGCGTCGTGGCCGCCGATCCCAAGGGCTCCATTCTTGCCGTGCCCGAGGCCCTGAACAATTCGCACGAGGGCTACAAGGTGGAGGGTATTGGCTACGACTTTGTGCCGGACGTGCTCGACCGCTCGACGGTAGACGAGTGGATCAAGACCGAAGACCGCGAGTCGTTCCTGCTGGCCCGCCGTCTCATCCGCGAAGAGGGCCTGCTTGTTGGCGGCTCGTCCGGTAGCGCGCTGGCCGCGGCGCTGAAGGTGGCCAAGACCATGAAGAAAGGCGAGACCCTCGTGGTCGTGTTCCCGGACAGCGTGCGCTCGTATTTGACGAAGTTTGTGGATGACGACTGGATGGAGTACAACGAGTTTGTGGACGACTCAACGCTCAAGGAGCGCGAGGCCAAGAGGGCTCAATACAAGGGCGCCACTATCTCGGATCTCCGCCTGCGACCCGTGGTGTCCGTAGACGCGGGCGCCACGACGGGCAGCGCCATCGATACGATGCGTGAGAAGGGCTTTGACCAGCTGCCTGTGCTGAAGAGCGGCAAGCTGGTGGGCCTGGTCACGTTGGGCAACGTGCTGGCATACATCTCGCGCCGCCGGGCCGACACGTCGACGCCGGTAGAAAAGGTCATGATCGACTTCCGCAGGCTGTCGTCATTCTCGAAGCCGGCGCCGCTGGGTGGCTCGGCCAAGGCCGAGGCCAAGCAGTTCTCCGAGATCGTGGGCAGCACCCCGCTGGAGGAGCTGGGCCGGTTCTTCGAGCTGCATTCATCGGCCATCGTGACAGAGCGCACGGCCGATGGGCTCAAGCCAGTGCACGTCGTGACCAAGGTTGACCTGCTGTCGTACCTGGCCAAGAACGTGTCCGTTTAGGGCCACCAGCCGCGCTCGTCACGGCTGTGAGCCCGAACCTGCGGTCTTGTATGTATGTAATGTATGCCAATGAATGCGCTACGGCTGTGCTACGGCTGCGCTACGGCTGCGCTACTTGGAGGAGTTGTTGATACCCATGACTTTGAACAGATCAGTCATGTCCTCGCTCTTGAGCTGGATGCCCTCCTCGTCCATAAGCTGCTTGAGCTGCGTGAGCTGGTCGCGGACCTCCGTGTCCATCATCAGCTTGACCTGCTGCATCATGCCGAGCTGGCCCGAGAAGCCCTTGCTGGCCATGAGCGTCGTGGTCTTTTTCAGCGCCTCCATGGTTTTGGGCGAGCTGGCCAGCTTGGCCACGACCGGGTTCTGCATGACCTGTCGGAGCTGCTCCTCGCTCAGGTCGGGCATTTTGAAGGGGTCGTTTTCGTTGCGGGCCGCGCGGGCAGTGCTGAACCGCGCAGCCAGTGTGTGAGCACGGGGCGCGCGGCAGGCGAGCCGCCGGGCCGGTGCACGGATCGCCAGCCTGTACATGTTGGTTGTGAAGATGCCAGGCTGCAGCCGGGGCAGGCTGGGATCAGGCTGGGATCAGTCCAGGGCTCGGGTCCTCGGGCTTGCTCGTGAGTCCGGGGTAGTTGGCGCGCAGCTGGCCGTGCCGGCGCTTCTACGCTAAAAAGTATTCACGTATTTGACTCTTATTTACACAAAAGTTACAGAAAATTTTACAAAATAGTTACAAAGTAGTCGCAAAATAGTTGCAAAACAGAAATGGCCTCAGGCCCTCGAACACCTGCCGGGCTCCGGCGGCTCAGCTGTACTGCTGCCGGAGCTGCCGGATGGTGGCCCGCTGCTCGGCCGGCAGCATCATGATCTGCTCCTCGGTGAGCTGGAGCACCTGCCGGATCATAGCCGCCTGCTGCGGATCAAGTCCGGCCAGCTTGTCCCCGGCAGGCGCGGCGCTGGCGGCGGGCGGCGCCGGCACGGGCGAGTTTCTGGCGCTGACGCCTGCCGCCACGGGCGCCGCGGGGCCCGCAGGGCCCGCAGGGCCCGGGGCAATCGCGTCGCGGACCACGTCGTCGTCGACGAGCCCCATCAGCAGCATGCTCTGCACCACTGCGTAGGTCAGATCGCTGTTCGCGGCCAGGACCTGCCGCGCCTGCGCGGGGTTCGCCTCGATGATGGGCCGCAGGCCGGTCAGCACGTCCAGCAGCTGCGGCGGCGGGTACTTGTGCAGCGTCCGCGACACGTCGTCGTCCACAACTAGCGTCGTGCCCGAGTTGGCCATGGGTGGGTGCACGCTTTCTGGACCTGGCTTAGTTTGCCTGCTCTGCTCTGCTCGGCTCGCGGACAGCTGGGGCTGCTGCTGCAGGTGAGGACGGCGGAGGTGGCAGGTGAGTACGCGCGGTGAGTGCAAAGCGAGCGTAATATCTCACGCACGCCAGGGCAGCTAGCTACTCCCAGCCGAGCAGCGCCGCCGCTTTCACTGAGGCTGGAAAGGCAAGGTAAGGTAAGCGCCTATTATGAACCGAGGCCGCTTACCAGCCGAGTGTTCCGAGAGCCTCGCGCTGCACAATTGCAGGCGCGGCAACGGTTTTCGGTAGCGGCTTTTGGCGCCTTACTTTCTTTTTTTTTTTCTTTTTTCTTTTTTCTCCCCTAGAACGCAACAGCGCGCTTTGGAATTCATCATATATTTATATTTCGGCCCGGCTCTCCCGCTAGCGCCCGACGAGCATGGACGGGATGGAGACGGTCGACGTTCCGGGCCTCGGCAGCTTCACCGGCCGCAGCAACGGCCAGGTCTCGCAGTACAAAAACGTCCCCTTTGGCACAATCCCCGCGCGGTTCGAGGCCCCGCGGCTGGTGACCAGCGTGGGCGCCCGCATGTGCCTCGACCAGGGACCAATCTGCCCACAGGGCCCGCCGTACAGCGACAGCATCCTCGGCGTGCCCAAGGCGCAGGTCCGGGGATTCGAGCTCAACTACGACGAATTCGACTGCCTGAATCTCATGATTACGGCGCCCGCGGTGCGGCTCCGGTCCGAGCCCCGGAGCCCGCGTCCGTGTCCTGTCGTGGTCTGGATCCACGGCGGCAGTAACATGGCTGGCACAGCATACAGGGGCGTGAACGACCCGCTGGAGTGGGTCGCCCGGGGGGTCAGCACAGGCAAGCCATTCATTGTTGTCACACTGCAGTTCAGGGTGGGCCTTCTCGGGTTCCTGCCCTATGGCGGCACAGGTAACTTTTGTCTGATGGACCAGCAGCTGGGCATCGAATGGGTGCACAAGTACATTCGCTATTTTGGCGGTGATCCCCACCGAGTATCTGTGTTTGGCCAGTCATCGGGGGCCTTTTGTGCCCATGTGCAGTCCTGTGTTGCCGAGCCCCAGTTCCAGGCGGCCGCGTATCTGTCCGGCTCGCTGCGCTCTCTGGGTGCCAAGTCAATGGAGGACTATGCCACACTCTCGCAAAGGGCCTGCGAGTTCCTTGATTTGCAGGAAACAGAGTTGAAGAGCTGCCCATGGGAAGACTTGGTCAAAGCGCAAGAGCACCTTGGCATCATAGTTCTATTTCCGGCCGACGACGGCAAGTTTCTGCCCGCAGGCACCTACCTGGACCCGCCCACAAAGATGCAGCGGGTCATGATCAGCGATTGCCTTGAAGACGGCTTCTTTCTCAAGGATGGATTGGACGAGGGCCAGCTACTGGCTGTGGTCAAGTCCCTGGGCTTGCCGGAGGACCTTGTCAACAAGTACAGGCTGGCTACAGACACAGACGCTGCAAGGCTAATCACTGACTATATATTTGGCATGGGTAGCGAAATTACCGACAACCAGATTCGCAAAAAGAATATCTCGGTGTTCCGCCAGCTTTTTGACGCAACAAACCCATTTGACCCAGCACTGGGAAATAACCACATGGTCGAGCTCTTTTATTCTCTCCGGGCGTACTCGTTACGACCAGAAACTGTAGGCCTGAGCGAGCAAGTCCAGGACGCTTGGATCAAGTTCCTATATTTTGACGAGCCCTGGGCACCCGAAAGCGAGGTGTTCAGAGTCGTAGATGAAGGCGCGCATTCTATGTCTCGCACCGAGCTTGGCAGTGTGCGAAATTTGGAATTGTACGACTTGCTGCGCAGCCAGATGCCAAGGGGTGTTACTAAATTCATTACTGGGTGGTAATCAACAAAACTCTTTAAAAAAAAAGGATAGAAAAAAAATGCAATAAAAAAGTACAGCTCAACATGGAAGCAAGGTAAGCTATTCGATTACAATTTGACCGGTAGCGACCTTCGACTTGACATCTCTGATGGCAGCAGCTTGTTCAGGAGGTAGCTGAGCGACTTGTTCGTCGCTTATCAGAAGAATTTGACGAATCATGGCTTTCTCAGCTTCTTCGGTAACAATTCGCGAGCCTGTTGCAGCTGGCGCAGCGTCAGCGACTGCAGCCACTTGCGCCGTCACAGGAGGCGCCGTCACAGCAGGCCCAGCTGCTGTAATGGCGGGCGAAGGCGAGCGGGCCCGGCGCGCGGGGGAACGCGGCACGCCAAGAGATGGCGTGGATGCTCGAGAGTCCGACCGGTTGCCGCCGCGGCCGCCCTCGTGGCGTCTGTTGCCGTTGCCTGCCGACTTAGATCCAGACGCCGGCGCCTGTGGTGCCACAGGGGCACTTGGAAGCAGTGTGTTTGCGATGGTCTGGTCAATCTTGCCCATATCGATCATGGTTTGCACAACGGCAAAGGCCAGCTGTGGCCGACTGACAAGTAGATTCGTGAGCTGCGCTCTGTCTTTTTCAGCGAATTCCTTGAGCTCGACCAGAAATTGAGTCTTGTCAGCCCTGCTTTCGTCGTTAATCACGTTGGCAATATGGCCTGCGGCGGAATCATCGTTAGCAGCGGCCTGCCGCTGCTGCTGGTTGTTGTGCTGCCGTTGCCGCCCGCTCTGACGGTCGTGGCCCTGGCTGCCACCCCCGTTGTTGTCTGAACTAAAGTCTACCTTCAAATTTAGGTGACCAACCTGGTAGTTGTCGAGGTTGCGCACAGCACTGGCAGCAGATTCCGAATCAAAGTACTCGATGAAGGCAAACCCTTTAGATTTGCCAGTTTCTTTGTCAAACATCAGGCGCACCTCCTGTATCGGACCAGCCGACTTGAAAATATCGCCTACCTGCTCTTCGGTATAGTCATACGGAATTCTTCCCACGTAGACCGTTTTGGTGGCCATCTTTCGTATGACGGATGACCGCGAGAACGCTGTCTCGGGTTTCTGAAATTTCCCGACCTTGTCAGCTGCGCGGGCAGAAGGACAGCAGCTGACTAAGTTTCTAAATACGCAATGGGGGGTGGGAGGGGTGGGGAATATATATGCCTGTGCCGTATTATTTTTACGTACAAGGGTCGATGCTCTATTATTCCGAACCACCGTAATTCGTTATTTAGCTATATACTAACTAGATTGGTCGTTAGCCTTAAGGGCATTCCGATCATGGCAGGTATGACGGGGGGAATGTGAGGGGAAAGACAAATGAAAAACCCCTCGGCTGCTAACTAACTATATACGATGTTTTGCCGGAAAGGAGGATACATTTTAAGACAAAGTAGCGTCGCTTATATGCTAAATTTCTCAGACACAAACTCAAGATTGGACATTCCTACTCCGGAAATTTCAAAACTCTCAATCACCGCCGGTCTATCTTCAACTCCCACATACCTTGTTGGGCAAGGGCGAGCTTCATATATGATAGCGCGCGTACGTCTTACTAGAATAAGGACAGTATAAGATAAGTACCAAAAACAGCAGCTTTTCAAGTAATTAGTATCTGCTTGATCAGCGGTGCAGTTAATCCTCAGCTTTTACGGAAGGATCGATCAGATCTATTAGAGCTGAAACCATATGCTTTCATTCTATAAGTAGTTTGAGCCTATCACAGGCATAAGGGCCAAAAACACTATGCCTTGTGCCTTTCCGAATAGTGCCCGCTGGTACACACTTCTTTTCCAAACCACCATAATTTGTTATTTAACTACATACTAACCAACTATCGTCAGCTTTAACGGCATTCCGATTGTAGATGTGACGGGGGGAAGGTGAGGGGAAACACAAATGAAAAACCCCTCGGCTGCTAGCTAACTATATAAAATACATCGCCAGAAAGGATTATGTATTTTGAGATGGAGTTATCTCCTTTATATGCTAAATTTCTCTGGTACAAGGCCAGGTTTGGCTGTTCCCTACTTCGGAAGTTTCAAGAAGCTAGCCACGACCTACCCATCTCCAACACGCACATGCCCCATATAGGCAAGGCCAGCGTTACGAAAATCATTGTGCGAAAGTCTTGCTGGAGCAACGACAGTAGAAAAAAATTATGCCAAAACCAGTAATATTTCACGAAATAATCGCACCTGCCTATTAGCGCGGCCAATAACCAGCATTATGGCATGGACTTAGGTGCATGGCGTTTGGGCACAGGTGAGTGAGCCTTGGTGGGAGGGAGGGTTGTTTGTGCTCAGGTAGTGGCGGCGGCAGTATCAGTATGGGTTGATCCGGCTATCATGGCGGGAGCATAGTGTGGAAATAATAATAATTGTTAATCGAGCTATCAAACTTGGGGACATAGAGGACCCAATATTCATTGGAGATTTCTGCACCACGGCGAATTATACAAACAAAAACTAGCACTAATCACCCCACTAATTACTTGCGACGCGCAAAGATATACGAGGTGTCCCAAACGAGCGTTACCTCACTATCCGGGGTAAGGCCGGTACTCGCCAAAATATCTTTCACAAATCGTACCGGAGGGTGTTCGGACTCTGGTGCCTCAATATGATCAGCTTTCCAGTTGTGGTAGGCGGACCAAGTATAAAATTGTTTCAAGAATGACCCCATTGTGGTCTTCCGAGTGATGACCAAAGCCTCACCTTCGTTGTTGTCGGTACCGACGATGCTTCGGTAGACAACATCCTTGAATTGCTTATTAGGCGGAATGATGTCACGGTATGCATTTCTCAAGTACGAAGTGCCACTGTCCCAATACTTGTTTAGTTCGTATTTGTCCGAGAATGCGTATTCTGTGACTAGCCCAAACACCTGCGGGTGCCCTACAATATGCATTTCTGTAGAATAGGCCCAGATAGCGAGTACTCCATTGGGTTTCAGAACTTTGGCAGCCGAATCGAAGAATTGCGGGTAGGTAAGCCAATGAGCTCCTTCAGCGACTGTAAGGAGGTCAATTGACGATTCGGGGAACTGTTCCACCAGATTGGCATCGCTGCCCACCTGAAACTTTATGTTGGGCTGGCCATTGCTTTTCTCAGCCTGTGCAACCATGGTAGGGGAAGGATCTACACCAACGACTTCCGTGGCATATTTGGCAAGCTCTACAGTTGCAATGCCAGTTCCACAAGCCAAATCTACCGCATTACCTACCGGCACAGCGTCCGTCTTAGCTACAAAACTGGCAAGGACTTTATAGAATTCGGCCGGATACGTCGGGCGCAAGCTCTGGTAACCAGCAGAGTCAAAGTCTTTCTTCTGGTACGTGCTCATGTCGGAATTTTGATTTATACTCAAATGATAAACCCCCGTCTCTCTTATAGTGCTCCGACTTACTATTTCTGGGGGAGATCAGGGCTGGGGTTTCTCGTGCCCGCATTCGAGGTGAGGTGGGGGACCTGGGCGCGAAGACAGAGCCTACAGACTAAAAATGATCTTGGTGTATACCTGACATGATTGGCACTGATATATTGTGTTCTGTTTCTGTCTTGATTTTCCACCATGTCGGATTAGCTGGAAACTGATCGCACGCAGGCTATGCCTGCTTATGCCTACTCGATGCCTATGATGACTGAAGCGCGTGCGGCCACTTTGCTCACCAGGGTGGGTGGGCCGCTAGGGGAACTGCGGGCCGATTTCGGGGAGTGGAAAGATAGGAGCGTAGCAAGACAAACAAGACTTGAAACAGCTGAAATAGAAAACCCTTCTAGCATTTCAATTACCCTGAGTGTCAGTATTCGGTTAAAGTGTGCGTTTAATTACCGTGTAGGGGGACACTCGAGGTCGCCGTTTTCGGCCCGGTTCCGGCCCCCGCATATTCGTCATCAGGCTACCCCAGAATTTTGGAACTTTATAAGCCTATCACCTGCGCTGTAATTGTCATATTTGGTTACAGCACGACACGGAGAACATGGGCAAAACTCTGTACGACAAGGTGTTTGAGGACCACGTAGTGGCCAAAGAAGATGAGAATACCTACCTGATCTATATTGATCGCCACCTCGTGCACGAGGTGACGTCTCCGCAGGCCTTCGAGGGTCTCAAAAACGCCGGAAGAAAAGTGCGCCGCACGGACTGCACTCTGGCCACGGTCGACCACAACATTCCCACGTCATCGCGGCGCAATTTCAAGGATACCACGAGCTTCATTAAAGAGGTCGACTCGCGCCTGCAGGTAACGACCCTGGAACAGAACGTCAAGGACTTTGGCGTGCGCTTTTTCGGCATGACGGACTCGCGCCAGGGTATTGTGCATGTTGTGGGCCCCGAGCAAGGCTTCACACTTCCCGGTACCACAGTGGTCTGTGGCGACTCCCATACGTCCACGCACGGTGCCTTTGGCGCACTTGCTTTTGGCATTGGCACTTCGGAAGTCGAGCACGTCCTCGCAACGCAGACCCTACTGCAGTCCAAGTCCCGCAACATGCGGATTTTGGTTAACGGCAAGCTGCTCCCCGGCATCACCTCCAAGGACCTTATTCTACACATCATTGGTCTGATCGGTACTGCCGGGGGCACTGGCCACGTCATTGAGTTTGCTGGCGAGGCCATTCGCGAGCTCTCCATTGAGGCTCGGATGTCGATGTGCAACATGGCCATCGAGGGCGGTGCTCGGGCAGGTATGATTGCGCCGGACGATAAGACTTTTGCGTACATTAATGGTCGCAGTTTGGCTCCGAAGGATGCCGAGTGGGAGAAAGCCCTGGCCTACTGGAAGACTCTGAATAGCGACGAAGATGCCAAATTCGATCGCGAGGTTGTCATCGATGCTGAAGAAATCATTCCCACCGTCACCTGGGGTACATCTCCTCAGGACGCTTTGCCTATTTCGGGCTCAGTACCTGACCCTTCAAAGGTGGAGTCACCCAGCGCTCGCGCTGACATGGAGCGTGCTCTCGAATATATGGGCTTGACGCCCAATGTACCTCTCAAGGAAGTGAAGATTGACAAAGTGTTTATCGGTTCCTGCACGAACTCCCGGATAGAGGACTTGCGTGCCGCTGCCTCAATCATTAAAGGCCGCAGCGTGGCTGAGAATGTCCAGCGGGCCATGGTCGTACCCGGCTCTGGTCTCGTGAAGAAGCAAGCCGAGCGTGAGGGCCTTGACAAGATATTTGAGGCTGCTGGCTTTGAGTGGCGCGAAGCTGGCTGCTCAATGTGTCTCGGCATGAACCCTGATATTCTGTCTCCTCACGAGCGCTGTGCGTCAACTTCGAATCGTAACTTTGAGGGTCGTCAGGGAGCCCTTGGTCGTACCCACTTGATGTCTCCAGCCATGGCTGCCGCAGCGGCTATTGCTGGCCACCTGGTTGACGTTCGCGACTACGTGCAAGTATCTTCGCCCAACTTGGAGCTCGATATGCCTTCGACGAAAAAGCCCAAGACTGAGCAGGCCGACAAGCAAAAAGGCCTGCTCTCTCCTGATGAGAGCCCACTTCCCGCCAATGATATTAATGCTGCTGAGGCTGAGGTCGAAGCCGAAATTGAAGAAAAGGCTGAACACACAGAGCAGCCCTCTGCGGCGACTGGTATCCCCAAGTTCTTGACAGAAACTGGTGTGGCGGCTCACCTTTCGAAAGCCAATATTGATACCGATGCCATCATTCCTAAGCAGTATCTTAAGACTATCAAGCGTACGGGTCTTTCGGCTGGACTTTTCTATGAACTCCGCCACCGTCTCAATGAGAGCACTGGACAAATGGAAAAGACAGAGTTCACCCTGAACGTTAGCCCGTGGGATCGGGCCAATATCCTTGTTGTTACGGGTGACAACTTTGGTTGCGGCTCCTCGCGTGAGCATGCACCATGGGCTCTCGCTGATTTCGGCATCCGCGCTATTATCGCACCTTCGTTTGGTGATATCTTCTACAGCAATTCCCTCAAAAATGGCTTGCTACCTATTCGTCTGCCTGCCGAGATCATTAAAGCGAAGCTTGCTTCTATTGCCGAGGAAGGTGGTTCTTTCAGCATCGATTTGCCGAATCAGCGCATTATCAGCCTTGATGGCGAGGTCCTTGTAGACCACTTCGATATTGACGATTTCCGCAAGGACTGCTTGGTCAACGGTCTTGACGACATTGGTATTACGCTGAAGAAGGAACAGAGCATTGCTGCGTATGAGAAAGTGCGCTCGTCGAAGTTTAGCTTCCTTGAATCGGAAAATGCCCAGTTTATTCCTGTAAAAAAGACAAAGAAGGCTGTTGCCAATGACTGGTAACAGCTGAACACGGGCGTAAAATTTCAGTTCTCGGCTCACATGTAGCAAACAGAGAGAAAAACAAAAGCAACATGTAAATAGTAATAATGCAATGCTTAGCGTGGCTAGATCTATATAAATAAGGGCGGTCAGCTTCGTCGCCGCCCGGGAATCAGGTTGGCTTGATCGTCGTCTGGCATATACCTATGGTATTCCGTGTCCTGGCCAAGGGACACCTGGGAGCCGTACAAATGACTGTCAGGATAGCCGTAGAATAGCGATTCTTGAGTCTGAGAGAATCCAGAACGGTGCTGGGGATATACAGGGTGGAACTGCCCTTGATCATCGACGTGGTCATAGGGTCGCTGTCTGTCCCAGGGTTCAGGCTGGGCCATCTGCGGCGCGAAGAATGCGTGGTCTCCCTGAGGTAGATCAGCGGGCGATTGAATGGGCGCATCATGCAGCGAAGTTCCAGACCCGTTGTCATGCTGGTAGTGCGGGCCAAAGGGCACGACAGGGGGATACTCGTCTAGAGCACCACCCGAGAACGAGCGCTCATTTACTTTTGTGTCCTGAGAGCCGAAACTTGAAAATGCAGCAGAAGTCAGCTTTTCATTAACCATAGGATCAATAGATAGCATGGGCTTCATAAGTGGCCTTGTTAGAGCAGGATTCTCGAATACTTCCTCAACATCGGCTTTGCTCTCCGTAGTAAACTGACCATCAGTCTCACTATCACCCAAAAAGAAGAAAAACTTCCTGTCAAACATGAAGAATGTTACAATCTTGTAGATTATGACAATAACAGGAAGAGGCGCAACGGCCAATGCCTTTTGCCAGCCTGCCTGAACCCAGACAACACACAGGAGCAGCAAGTTTCCAAAGGCAGTCGCAAAAAGAATAAAGTTGTGGAGCAGTGGCCAATAGGCGGCATTTGACTCATACTTTGTGTAAAACATGTACACAAGCGTGTACTTCTTGATGGGGACCGCAAGTATAAAGTAAAACGCAGTAACGAGAAGGACTAGAGGCTGAATTGTCGTGAAGCTCAGAGCCAATGTCATATAGAAGAGCAGCCAAATGTACTGGACAGCGTACGGAAACGGCTGTGCATCCATCCACTCGCGCCGTTGGCGGGGTGTGACTGTTGTACAAGCAACTTGGTAAGAGCGGAGCCCCAGAGAGATAACCTGAAGAAGATCAAGAAACATACCCACATTCGCTCGCAGTATATACATGACCCAGAATGAAGAGATGTTAATAATCGCGGTAGCAATACGTTCAGGTACCTTCAGAGTACTCCATACGTCATCGAATGAAAGGTGCTTTTGTCCACTCAAACCCAGGGCTTGAACAATAATATCCCAAATCACACCCATGAGAGTGAAGAGGAAAAAGTTGATCAGGAAGAAAAAGATATAGAGCTTTCGAACAACTTCCATCTCTCTTTCATTACGCGTAGGCTTACCCTGCCATCGCGATAGTTTACGCATGACGTAGGGTAGAATCATGAATACAAGGGTGGTGATAATTGGAGCTAACACACCCTGGAGAATAGCGAATCCAACCTTGCTCCTTTCCATAGCGCGACCAAAGCTGGGCCAGAGAGCACCGAGGCGACTGAGATTGGTAAGAAAGCAACCAATAAACGCGTTAGGAATAAGCCACAGAATCATTAGCAGTACGAAGATAAAGTTCATCCACCACTGCTTGTGAGCACGCTCAAAGCGATTGAGGTTAATGTTGGGCCAAATAATGTCAGCTGGAGCTGGAGCAAGACGGAGTGTGGTACCTTTGTGGTGCCTCATCTTCCACTCACGGGCAATTCCATGGGCAGTTCCCTGCGACGGATAGGAAAGAAAACCATAAGATTGTGGTTTGCGCTCCATACGTGCTTCCTGGCGCTCCTGCGCAATTTTTGCTTCCAGGTCTTGGGCCTGTTCTTGCCAGTACCGAATCGCATCGACCGGCTCGGCCTTAAGCTGGGACTTGAAAGTGGGGCGCTTGGCTGCGTCGCCTTGCTTGGCCTGAGCGCGCTCGAATTTAATGGAATAATACTCGAGCCTGCGGATGGCGTGGTCATGCATGTCCAGAAGCTGCTCGAGGTGCTTGACGGACGTGCCAATAGACACCGTAGAGGGCTCGTGGAGGCCACTGAGACCTGCTGACAGCTTCCGTAGCGCTCCGTTCGAGCGCATGTTTTTACCCAAGTTGAGGGCCATAAGAGTTCGGTTGACCAAGCGCCGCTGGTGCGCTGGCGAAGTGAACACCAGCTGCCGCAACTTCATGATATGGCGGAACTCGTAGGCGACAAAGGAAAGCACAATGACGTTGGTAGCCCATCCCAGGATGATGTGGGGAATCATGGCGTTGCCGCTAAGGAGCGACGGGGTCATCATGATGAAAGCGTCACTGTGCGACAAGTTGTCCGCCCACTGGCTACGTAAATTGAAGATCACATTCACGGGTATGCCCACACCGCAGCCGAGCACGGCGAGGATAATAAACATGTTGCGCATCATTTTCACAAGGCGCATAATGACCACGGCATCCAGACCCAACTTTTCTAGAAGGTCGGGTTCGTCGCTAGTCCAAAGCTCTCGCATCCAGCCCGTTGTAGTCTGCGAACGCTCAGCGCACCCTGAGCCTGCCAAGCGGCCATTGGGCTCTGTATTGGGCGAGTAGAGATGTCGCATGCGGGGCCGAAGAATAAGAAAGGCGATGAGTGCCAGTACTGAGCCGCCCAAAGAGACAGCCAGCGACGCCAGCACCGATTGTGCTGAATAGCGAGACACTTGGAGCGACGCACGCAGCTGGTCCAGCAGCAATTCGCCCGTCGACTCGCGGGCTTCCAAGACAGACATTGGAAAGTTCTGAGATCTCCAGGGAATGAAGAAAAGCGCAAGACTTTGCGAGGAGAGTGGTAGTAGCCAAGTAGAGCTTATAGAATACAACAGCAAGACCCACAGACAGAATACGTGATTCCCGCGCTGAATTCAAGAACCTGGCCCCGCGCACCCGCCAAATGGATAAGGAGAGAAGCGCCAGGGGAGGGCAGCCGCAGGTAGAGTATTGACAAATGCAAGTCCTGCAGCCGCCCTAACCTTGCAGCCGTTATTTGTTGGCATGGCGACAGGCTGCACGCTGAGTGCGTGGAGGGGGGGTTGCGAGACGGACAGCGACCAGGGAGATCCAATTAAATTTCGTACGGATCTTGGGGGGAATGCAGGCCCACAAGTGCGTATTGCCAGCCTTGAAACGGCTCGTGCGTTGCGAGCCATGCGAGCGGTGCGCGCACACATACCTATTTTTAGGTGACGCGCTCGCGTGGGTCTGCAGGAACCACTTGCGCGACAGCGCCCCCCATATTTGCAGGGAAATGTTCAGAACCAGGAGCAGCGTACCAGTACAAGCTGCACGCGGGTGGTGGCCAGAGAGAGATTTATAGCAATCTCAGTTAAGCTTTCGATTGCTGCGCCGCAGTCAATTCGCAGGCGCGGCTTTCACCAAGCCTCCCAGCAGCTTGCAGTTTCAGGCTGTGTTCCACCTGGGGGGATGTAGCTTCCTCCTGGCAGAGGCGCAGCGGAGATGTGCGTATTGGCAGACAGGGCTGCTGCAGCTCCAGCATTAGCAAGGCCCTGACTTAACTTGGCAACCGGTGCATAGGGTTTGCGGTAAATAATTAAAGAAATAGACAAGCTCTATTTTAGGCAATCGTCACAAGGAGGAGTAACACCTGATAAAATGTAACTGTAGCGCCTTGGATGCCAAGATTATATACAGTAGTCGCAACAGCCTAAAATGCATGTATAAATTACCCGCCAATGCGTGCAAAGACGTAGCTGCAAAGCGAGCCTTCCATGGGGGATGGTGGCTCGCAGCCCGAGATTGGGCAATGTCGAGGCGCGGCGGAGTCTGCGGCCATGCGGAGGGGTCGCGCGAGGATGAGCAAACGGACCGGGTTTAGCTGAACGCGCCCTTGAACGCGTTCTTTTGGCGTTGCTTGCGCTGCTCGGCCGAGGCGCGCGCGCGCTCAATCTCTCGCGCGGTGGCAGCGTCGGGATGGAGCCGCTGCGACTGTTCAAACGCCTGGACAGCGGCCGCCTCGTCGTGGACCCCCAGGTAAGCCTGGCCCTGGCGGTAGTAGGCTTTGGCGCGCTGGAGCGGCATTGCCTCGGTTTCTGGCAGTTCGAGCAGCACCTTGGCGCTCTCGAGCGCGCGGTCGAAATCGCCGGTCTTGTTGCTAGTCAGGCTCAGGTTCAGCAGGGCCTGGACCTTGAAGCCGACCAGGCGCGCGAGCTCGTCGGAGCCGAGGGTTTCTGGGTAGAAGCTCTCGGCGTAGTGGTATGCCTTGGCGTACTTGGCGGCCGCGCGAGCATAGTCTGCCTCGAGGAACAGCCTCTTGGCGATGGAGAGCAGCGCGTCGATCACGGTGAACACGGTGTCTGGGCTGGACTCGATGATGCGCGGCTCCTTGTAGAACGAGTCGTTGTAGGAGTCGCCGGTGTCGTCGGCGACCCAGGGCGTGGGCTCGGACTTTGCGAGCAGCCGGGCGGCGGTGATCGGGCGCCGCAGGTACTGCTTGCCCGTGACAAGCAGCCCCATGATGACGAACGGCAGGTGCGCGGGCGTGCGGGCGACGCTCAGGTCCTCGAGCGGGACCATGAGCCCCGCGCCGTTGGCGGCCAGGGTGTAGGAGGAGAGAGGCAGGGCCTCCTGCTGGACGTCGGGCAGGGCGCCGTGCATGTCGAAGGGGATCTGCAGCGCGAGCTTGTCCTGGCCGTCGGAGTCGGCGTTCTCGACAAACTGGCGGCCGACGAGCTGGTCGAGGTGGCCGACCAGCGCGGCGTAGAAGTCCTTGTGCAGGTCGTTGATGAGAAACACGGCGAACGGGCGCGCGGGCGCGAAGCCCGGCTCGGCGGCGCCGGCAAACTCGAGCAGCAGCCGGAACTGCGGGCCGGTCTCGCGCTCGTTGTACGCCACCAGGCGCGCCAGCAGCTCAGGGTCGAGGTCCGGGGACGACATGCGTTTCGGGCCGCAGGGCGAGGACGATCCGGTCGAGCAGCGGGCAGGTGTCCGAGCACACGGCGGCCTCGGGGAGCGTGCCTGGGCGGGCGGCTGACGCAGCAGCTAAAGGAGCAGCAGCAGGCGCTGGCGCGGGCAGCGGCCCCGCCGCGCCCGACGAGTCCGAGCCGCCGTCGCTGTCGCCGGCAAACCAGCCCAGGCGCCCGCGCTGCGGCGGCAGCGCGCTCAGGTGGCCCGTGTCGGCGAGGATCCGCCCCGTGCGCAGGTCCACCGTGTCGCCGTCGTCGAGCCCGCCGTACTTGTCGATGATCTCCTGCAGCCCGTCGCGCTGGGAGATCAGGAACTGCTCGCGCGCGAGGTTGAACTCGGCCAGGTCGGAGCCCGCGCCCGAGCCCGAGCCCGAGCCCGAGCCCGAGCCGCC